>OY292400.1:12608148-12904385 GCA_958496205.1 Idaea biselata | reverse complement strand
GATAAATAAATAAATAAATAAATATTGCACGACGTTACACACAGCGCAATCTAGCCCCAAACTAAGCACTAGGCTTGTACTATGGGTACTAGACAACGGATAAACTACATATTATGTTGTTGGTTGACATGTTGGTTTCCTCACGATGTTTTCCTTCACCGTAAGAGCGATGTTATTAGCGCACATACCTTTTTCTTAAAGAAAAAGACATTGGTGCGCTGGACGGTCTGGATTCGAACCCACGACTCTCAGAATGAAAGCCGGGGTATCTACCACTAGACCAACACCGCCCAAGATTTACTACACAACGGACTTACTACCTACATATTACACTTTTTTTGTAAATACATACATATGACAAACTACCTGCGTCCCGCGGTTTCACCCGCGTAAGCCCCGGTCCCGTGGGAATATCGGGATCAAAAGTAGCATATGTTACTCCTCAATAATATAGCTTTCTATTGGTGAAATAATGATTGAAATTGGTGTAATCGTTTCAAAGATTACCTCCAATATATATACACGTTCCCGTTGTTACCTCTTTATAATATTAGTATAGATAGATGTATATAGACCTGAAGGTACGTGAGGATGCGGACAGCCGACCACCTTGTGTTCCCGGAACCAATCCTGAGAGAGCGGCCCGAGCAGACCGAGCGGGGTCATCGTCTGTTTACTGTAGAATATGTAGTCGATTATACCTTTGAAGTCAAACCTGAAACAGATCACATAAGTAGCTGTTAGGAAAAAATAACTTCATCGTCTCCCTGGTCAATAATGTTCCACTCGAGTTGGTTTGAAAAATTGTGCTTTCGGAACGAGGCGAATTTAACCTTGATTTTATTTTTTAAGTGTTTCCTACGCTGCGTCCTGTCGGGTGCAATTTTTGAAAAACATTTCTTCAAATAAATCAATTATCGAGGCGAATTTAGTTTCTAGTTCGAATATTAGATGGCTGAAAGATTGGGCCATAATCGCGTATTTATTTATACCAGTCTCCTTGCGACCAAGAAAATTGTAACAGGAACCAACTAATAATAAATTTTATTGTGACTGTAAGTCACAATGTTTTGAATAAACTCTATTTTTAACGAGTTTCGGAATTTAGCCACTAAACTACCTTCACAGGTATCTTCTAAGTTAGCTTGCTACATTGACCATCTCGCAACGTGATTAAAGATGTAGCGTCGAAGATGGCGACGCGTCGTCAATGTGAGTTGTACAAATAAAGCATTCATTCTATCTGACACAGTCTCTCATCCGAGCGATGTTTCCGGTTGCATCCCTCTCGGGAGCCCGGGGTCCGCTAAACCGAAAATTGTTTTTTTTTATTTAGGGTCGACGCAGTCGGTAAGTTATAAATCATAATTGACCATAATACCTTTTGCAATTAGATTAGGCAATCTTTTTACGGCCGACCGCCTGCCTGACATCAACCCACATAGGGATCAAGCAGTTTATCCGCCACCGCGCGGGGAGAACTTAAGGTTTGCTAATCTCCCTTAGATCCCTTAGTCGCCTTTGATGGGATGGAGTAACCCAATTCTATGCTGGGGCATAGAATATGCATAAAAATGCATCCACCTATTTTTGCAATTCCTCCCCACTTCACCAGCCTTGAGCCATGACTCCCTCGTCCAGAGCACTTACGTATAGTTAGTGTAAGGCATGATATCTTCACTGTAGGCGGAGGCTAGCTTGAAGTTGTGTGTGAACTCGTGCTCGGAGCCCGGCATGCGACGCAGCGACGCCGCGTAGCCGAGCTCCTTGAAGTCGCGGTGTTCCGACGACACGCGCCCTGCTGATAGAAACTCTACCACACCTGGAATAAATCACCATAGGACGTAAAATAAATGTTATCGTAATTAACTAAATTAATTAAAATGATCAGAATTAAAAATCCAAAATTGAGTCCCTAGGTATGGTACCCAAAAGGCTGCCCCTTTGGATAGCAATACCCGTTCGATTGTATAAAGGTATAATTGTATAGCTATACTGAACGGGACATACTGAAGAGAAGCTCTGTGTTGGTGCGTGCGCCTCACAGCTTTTGCTGAGCAAGTTGATGTTGCTATATTTTTAGTTATTATAATCTTTGTATTTTTTTATTTAGTTTATGTTATGTATGAAGCCTGGCAAATAAGACTATATTTTTTTTTTATCCAAGGCTAAGACGAAATGGTGTCTAAAATTATACAGGCATTAGAAAACCCTGGCACCCATGCAGTTGTGGAAAGCTACATTTTGAAAGGTGGTGGATAATTTTTAATTTAATCTGGCCATGCCAATATAGGACATTGCCCATGCCCAATATAGGACTTTTGAGAGGAGACGAAACCTTTATGTCGATTCGCCAAAATGTTTCTCGCGCTCTTAAGGTAACCAGGCAGGAACTTCGTTGGTGCTAGCCAGCCAACGTCTAGTAGAACAAGTGTAAAACCAAAGCCTGCATCATTCAAAAACTGTACCAACCACTCCCCAGCATTGCCAATTAAAAATAAACCTACCGCTATCAGGCAAAGAGTTGAAGTCTCCACACAGCAACAACTGGACATTGTCTCTCTGGCCAGCCAATCGCAGCGTACGCGCCGAGTCGTCGAGAATAGTTCGCAGTTCATTGCTCAACATCATGGTCTGAATCAGCTTCACGTCGCAGAATTCAGGGTCCCAGTGGATGTGTGCGGTGCAAACTAGGATCGGTTGACTTAGCATCGACGAGTCCGTTGGTAGACCTGGAAATGTTAAGGGGTAAAAGATTTTTATGATAGACTAGCTGGGTCTCTTGGTTACACCCACATTAGTCCCGATCCCAAAAGAATTATCAAAAATCCTTTCTTATCGGATGTCTAGATCACACAAAGAACACATTCTCCAAATTTCAAACACTAAGTGCGTATACAGAAAGAAAGCTGGAAACTTATAAGCGCTTACCAGCGCTTGTCAGCGCTGGTCCGTTCTACACAAAGGAAGCAGGTTGAGGCAGAATGTCGGACTTATCGCACGATGTTATGACGTCAGCAGCCCAGCGCTGACCAGCGCGTGTTGAAGCTTGTCGGCACCGATCAGTGCTTATCGGCGCGGGTTCATACATTTTCCTGCGCGGTGTAAGCGCTTGCCAGTGCTTATAAGTTTCCAGCTTTCTTTCTGTATACGGCCTAACATTAGTCGTTGTCACTCAGCTGGTCTCTATTAAAGACTAGAAGGAGAAAGGGAGAAAGATCGCCTGAAAGTGATCCATTTCAAACTCGTCTCTGACGGACGAGCTTCATCAGTTCCAAAGTCAAACTGTTTGGGAAATTATTCAGACTCCATTAAAAAATATGGCTCAAAATTCGAACGTCGTTGTTAGAATACATCTAGAATACGTTGCATCTAGGTAATCTAAGAGGCGGGCATTCTGGTCCCACGTTGCCTCAACTAAACGCTCCGAAAGGAATTTTTACAAAACAATTAATTATCTACGAGTATTTCCAATTGTGTGACTAAATATGGAAGGTTATTCTAACGTTCACACCAAACATCAAAAGATGTTTTGAAGTAATGTTGTGTCATTTCTAATTATGATTGCAAAAAGGTGAACAGTTCGGATTAAGCAACGTCTGGCTAGTTCTCAAACTCGAAGGTTGAAAATGCAACATTAATAATATGGAGTCTTTCAGAAAACTATATAATATACCCATCTAATATGGAGAAGTTTTTCAGAGAGCTATCTACCCATTTAATTTTAGAGAACCATCCACCCAGTAAATTATTAAAGTCGATAGAATCAAACGTTAGAATAGAAACTGGAATAACTGGTACTGGATCGCACTGGATCCAATAATCGATGGTTCCAGTGCATTTCAGTGCCTGTTTACATTAACCCAATTGCCCATCTAGCATTAGATTCGACGGCTTGGCTGGAATATTGTAAGTGTGGGGTATTCATCCCACTCTCTGATCTCTGATCTTTAGTTCAAGTTAAACATCTTGGAATCACCAGAAATCTCCTCCTCATCATATCCTCTCGGGAGCCCGGGGTGAGCTTAAAAAAATATATTTGACAATGTATTTACGGCCACCGCCCGTTCCTTGGAACTAAACAGTTACCCGCCACTGCGTAGAGAGAACTCCAAGTTCGATTGTCTCCCCCAAATCCCTTGGTCGGCTTTTACGACACCCACGGGAAAAGATTATTGTATGCCGAGATTACACGACTATGAGTGACCAGAAAACTATTTTCAAATGAACATATACACACGCATACATACCAAACGATATACTAAAATTATGTATCGAATTTATACTCGGGTCGAATTGAGAACCTTCCCCTCGTCCTTCATAAGTCGATCAATAAAGAAAGAGTTCTTTATATTTCGCTATCGTATAGTTTCTTACAATTAATATCTTCTTATGTATCATTTGTAGAAAAAAACAAAAGTGTATATGGCATTTAAATTTTGCGTAAATTCACGATACTGCTAAAATAGAGGTTACTTACATTTGTCAGCTGAGCAAATATAATTTTACGCGAAACTTATAAGAGGCACAGTTGCTTACCATTTTCCCAAGCGGCTTCCTTAGTCTTCAGCAAGGCCGCCAAACCAATGTTGTCCTTGGGCATAACTCGATTCAACATATTATCAGAACCTTCGCTGTTGGCCATCGCCAGTTGATTGAACTCAATTAGGTGCTCTTTCACTAAGGCAAACCTGAAACGTTGTATTAAGGCTATTAGGAAGATCGATATACTATTTATTATGATTAAATAGTGTTGGATTTTTGTACGCATCAATTAGTGTGAATAGGCTTTTCTATTTTTCTTTTACTTGTTGATAGGTAGATGAGCTTTTGACCGCAACCCCAGGTGGGCTATTCTCGTATTAAAATTATCCAAATATCATTGCAATTCCAATAAGATTTCTTTGGAAAATAAAGTTTTTCTCATACATTTTTGAGTCAATAAAGTTTCGATTGCAGTACAGTTAAAAGTTATAGTTTCATTTTGAGTATTTTTTGCAATTGCAAAGATGTTGACATGAAATTTTGGACAATTCTATTACAGGAATAACCCCCTAGGTGGTTAGTGACGATGTAGCACGTTTACATAGAAGACAGGAAGACGACAGTGGAACAAATTCCCAAGAAGATGGGTCTTCTTTAGTGGCCGTGTCGGCATACATGTCAAAATACGGACTAGACCTCTTGGCACCGATTGAAGCTCCGATCGTTATGAAAAACCAAAATTAGTAAATGTTTACAGTTAGAACAAAATCTTGTTTCTTCATCAAATTGAGGCGTCCTAAAGTAAATTTCGCTAACGTTATAGATCCATGAAGGCGCGCGGGGAAAGGGTAAATTTTCGGTGTGCATTTATATGAGTGTCGCACGGTGCACGTGCTTACACGATGTCTTCTTTGCGTCTTCGTAGCGACTGAGAGCGCATCCGTCTTAGGTACACATAGAATTATATAAAGATAATGTTTACAACAACATTCATAAGGTGTGGACGCGCGCCATCGTGAGTATAACTTCTTACTGAAAAAACCTGCTGTACGATAATCCAGATTTTAAGGGTAACTTACTTGGCAGATCTAAAGAAAATCGCACACCCGTCGACATATTTCCGTTCCGACTCGGACATCGTCTTCGCGCGCGACTTCGGCGAGAAGATACCGTCGTAGCCGTCCTTCTTCAGTTCCGGCAAGAAGTAGTTGTAGAACTGATCCGTTTCCACTTCCTGTTGACAATCGATACTTAGCTTTAGGTACTATTTATTAAAATAAAAATAAAATAAAGAAGAAAGATAGAAAGGGGAAATATTTGGACAAGCACACGGCAAATACAAAAACCTACATGGAAATTAAAACCAAAATAACAAGATTCGACATAAAAACGTATAATTCGTCTAAAACTCAAACTACACGATGACAATTACACCTTCCTTGCTATTATAAAATGAGTTTTAAGGCCAGACCTGGTTTAAACCATGATTTAGGCATAGCAAATCATGGTTTAAACCAGGTCTGGCACTTAAAACTCATTTTATAATAGCAAGGTTACAGTTTACCTAAAACAGCCCACACCTACAGCACACATACACGAATTTCTTTATATGTATGCTGTAGGTATGGGCTGCTTTCGGTTAAGTGTCAGTGTAAATGTTCGCGTGTATTTTGAGCTTAAGGAGCCGTGTGCTTCCAAAAAGGAAAGGAAAAAGGCCTAAGCGAAAGCTTAATAAAACTTGCATAACTCTTGGTATATTTTTCTTTGGTTTTTGGGATGCTGACATGTAATTAAACTAATTTATCAGTTTGAATCACGTTGCCGTATTATTTACCAGTACCCCTACCATGAGTTGATATGTAAATATGTTCAACGCAGCAGGGAACTGCTGTTGGTTGACGATACAGTGTACGTATTAACGAATCAACTCATGGTAAGGGTTCTGGTTCTAGCCACACGTGACTAAATAATAGAATCAACGCGATTGAAACCGAAAAAATGAGTGTAGTTCACAACTCTGTGTAATTTACCGAATTTTAAATGAAAGCAACCACAAACTAAACTTTAATTTAAACCAAACCAAACTACAGAATGGTTAAAATGTGCGAACGCATGAAATGCAATGAACGTGGAAACGCTACGATTTCGTTTCAAATCAAAATTCATCAAAAAAAAAGAATACAGGTAAGAATACGGTTAGTAAAGAACACGTAAATGTGAACTGCCTTTAAAACTGAATACAGTGGAGTTAAAACAACTAAGGAATACGAATAACTAAGTTACTAGCCTGTAAGCTAATGATGTCTGCGGAGTAATGTCTAATTTCGTCCAAAA
This sequence comes from Idaea biselata, assembly GCA_958496205.1. Classification (NCBI taxonomy): domain Eukaryota; kingdom Metazoa; phylum Arthropoda; class Insecta; order Lepidoptera; family Geometridae; genus Idaea; species Idaea biselata. Next base: position 12,897,566 of record OY292400.1, on the reverse strand, counting down.
TACCCTTCTTCCTGTAGTCCCAGTCGAGCGCCCAGCTCGGGCAGTAACCGTACATCTGTCTCGTGGCGTACTTGTCGCAGAGGACGTTGTAGCACATCACGGTGAAGATACCTGTAACAACAACACCGTGTATTAATAAATCTACACTAATATTATAAAGAGGAAAGATTTGTATTTGTGTGTGTGTGTTTGTCTGTATGTTTGTTATGAATAAACTCAAAAACTACTGGACAGATTTCAAAAATTCTGCCAGTCAGGCTCGATTTTCGCCAATATTCTGGCAACCACCACGCCGTGTATCCCCGGCGTAGAATAGGGTTACAACATCTCTTCCCGTGGGTGTCTTAAAAGGCGACTAAGGGATTTAGGGGGGACTAGCAAAACTTAAGTTTTCCCGTTGCGGTGGCGGATAAACTGCTTGGTCCCTAGAAGTGTTGGTGTTAGGCAGGCGATCGGCCGTAAAAATATTGCCAAATGTATTAGCAGAAATTTATTATTATATTTGAGTATTTGGGGTTGAGCGGACCCCGGGCTCCCGAGATGTAACCGGGAACATCGCTCTGATGAGAGAGTTGCCTGTTGCCACTACCAGTTGCCTATAAGACAGGTTGAGTTCCTCGTGATCTCTCGACGAGCCACACCACTACACGAAAAAAAGAAGATTTCAAGAATATCATCGAGTTACACTTCTGTATCCACAAGTACATACTGTGACAAAACATAGACAACATCATCGCGTTACCCCGTATATCTCTACATAGAAACGTCGGCGTTCATCTCGCGATACTGTGTTAACGCATATCACATGCCAATTAGTTGGCTTCGATGCTTTGTGTTACATAGTGCGCACAACAACTAGCGTGACAGAGTAAAAAATGTTCCAATTAAAATGAGCCTTACCTATGTATTTGCGCGCTGCGTGCGACGGGCACGCGACGTGATGCTTAACAAATCTATTGACACTAGCGACAGGAAATTACTTATTTAACGCAGTCGGGTAAAAAGGGCCAGAATAAGGCTTTCTATAGACATATGTTTAAAGAATAAAAGCGTACTCCCTTACTTATAAACGCTGATTAACAGATGATTAAGTTATGTAACCATTGTGTCTGTCTGTTAACTTCGAAATTGTATGTCACAGTAGAAGACAAACGATACGATTTAGGGAGCTGTTAATCGGCGCTTATGTAAGGGGGTATATTTTGTCTTTCGACATAATCTAAGTTATGCAGGATAATAGGGAAAATGTAAAAGTATAAAGAATTTTACCCTTGTCTACTTACGTAGACCGGGCCGGCCGGGGTTAGGTAGGCTGCCCAGCAATCCATAGGTACGAATTCGATTGTTGCCGTGGAGTATTTTGTAGGTGCATTTTTCCTTCAAAAACATCTTTTGAATAAATCTATAATAAGAATACTACGAGTGAATGACGTAGCTCGATCGATACAACAATAAAATAAATTCTAGTCCACTCTAATCTTTGAAAATCATTACGCTGTTAACAGGTCCTAACAACCGACTTCAACCGCCCGCAGTCAAACGTGGGGAATGTATTAAGAATAATGTTGATAACGAGAAAACTGCATAAGCGTTAGTGTTTACGAGCGAAAACACCTAACCTTCTCGGTGTGCAGAATTACTAAATAGAGACATAAGAACAAGGCGGCAGCCGCAGGTAACACAAGAACTCTCTGAAAATTACACTTCCGGTCTCGTTAAGGTTAAGGATATTGGGCATCACGAGGGTGTGGAACTCGGAATCGCGACTCAAGTCATTTGACGTAGCTATCTACTTATTACGTAAACGTAAGATGGCACGACTGCGCTCTCTCACGCTCGACTCCATACCCATTACCTTAGATTTATGCGGAGGCGGTTCACGGCGGCTGCCATACGTCTCATTACGAGGATCTAACGCAGACCACGCCGATGACAGCGCTGACGGCTGCTGCTCTTCTAAATGTCGACTTCTCGGAAGACATCGGCGATTTAATTAACTGGATAATCGAGTCGCGGTCACTCAACTAACAAAAGGCTCGGGTGTTGTGCGTGAGGACAAAGCTTTGGTGACGGCTCGGTGACATTGGACAGACAAGACAATGGCGAGAGTTCGAACCGAGAAGTGCACTGAGGACAAATTGATAACGATCTTGCAGCCGGTCGTATCATCACGTTAGGCGATGTTTTAGATCAGCACTTTGCAAGCATCTCTTACTCGAGTCAAAGTCGCCGGGGCGACAAAAAAACAACAATCAATAAGGCCTTAGCACGTGCTTTAAATACGACCATTGTATGCCCGATGCGAAGCGCAAAGACGCGGCGTACATGCTCAATGTCGCGAAACAATACGCGCATCGATAATCACTCGTTCTTTAAGGAACTACGACCGAAACGAAAGCTGCATACACTGATAATAATAAATGGTAATGTCCGACAACATGTGGACGCATGTCTTTATTTCAAATAAATCGACGACGACGATGATGAAATAATACGTGTTCGAGGGGCAAACAATGGGAGATAGTGACATAAACATATTGTGGTGCTGGAATATTTTTCTTTCTTTAGTTTGAGTACACAATCCGAATGTTGTTTTGTTCACATTATTGTGAACGAAATAACATTCGAATTGTGTGTCAGATTATCTGACAATAGTTTTAAAGGTTCAAACAACGCAGCGTAGGATGTTCTATCAGACAAATCGAATTGAATGTCTTGTTGAGCCGGATCGTAATGAATGGACCTATAAAACTGACAACATATGGAGCAACCTATAAATATTATAGTAACGGAAAAGTATTGGAAACGCCCCGTGTAGCCACGGCATAGAATAGGGTTACTCTATCTCCGTGAGTGTCGTAAAAGGCGATTAAGGGATCTGAAAGCGACTTGCGAACCTGGAGTTCTCCCCGTGCGGTGGCGGATGCTAGAACTCAAGAAAGTTGGTGTCAGGCAGGCGGCCGTAAAACCATTGCCAAATCCATTTGGAGTGGTTATGGTTAATAATAGTTAACTACTTACTAGGTATTTATGTTTAAGCGGACCTCGCGATCCCGATAGTGTTCCCGATTTAATCGGGAACATCGCAAAGATGTAGGAAAAGATATGGGGGACAAAGGATGTTGAACGCAATGATCATGTATAAAATATTGTCATAGTCTTCTCACATAAAAGTTAAATGTCAGTCACGCTCTCGGCTTATGTTTTTCTAGTATCAATCGTGAGAAATCGAGGCAGTTATTTTTTGTGTCAGTACGAAGCTCATTAAATTTGATTTAAGCAAGCGAAAATTTTCATTAAGATTGGCATTTTAAAGAACTCATTAGACGAAGCTCGGTCATAGCCCCATGCGGGATGACGTAAGGTATATACGGTGGTCTATATTCTAAACGAAGTCGGGCCGGGTCAGACATCGTCTATTAGTGCTCCTCTATAGATTTCACCTTTAGATAATACGAACATACATGCGATCACGCCATAGAGCGCTAATTGGTCCGACAAGTTTCATATTCTATCTTTCATTTCGACAGGCATCTATATAAGTAGAAGCACCATGCAGTTAGAAGTAATACCTCCCTATCTAACTGTTACTATCTCAGACATAGAACACTATCTGTAGTTACTATCTAGTCTAGTTAAATCAATTAAAATACATTAGCGTAGCTTCTTTTAAATAACGGCAAGGGTGTGATTAGATCGACCCGTCGCATATCGTCGGGAAGCAAAACTACCTGCTAGTGACTAGTCGGTCAGGGCAATAAAAACTGCATAGCGGAAAATCGATTCTATAATTACAGGGAATCCGCGGTTAAAAAAGGATGGTATCGACATGTGTTACTGGTTTTGTGAGAGTCACCATCTGCTTTCATTGTCCGCAATATTCAAAGGAAACAAAATGACTTGGAAAGAATTGTGACTTACGCATACGCTACCTACGTGAGGGCGATATTAGACAATTCACTGCGAGTGAATCACAATCGATGATTCACTAGGAGTGAACAGTAAAAGATTCCTTCAATCCTTTTTTAATTTAACCCTATATAGTCCAGGATTCCTAGAACATATTTGCAAATTGATTACTATCAAGCTAGTTTTCCGTGAATAGTTTCTTTTTGATGAGACGCCCAAAAATTTCCTATACGAAACTCTCGATTGTGGTAGATAACAGAGGTAGGATCTTTACTACTACTTTTGAGCGTAGGACCGGGATAACGTAACACGCAATTTGTAGGCCAATATGACTGGAGAGGACAGTCTCTATTCTCTTTCTCCATACAAACGTAGTCGACGTTTTCCTCCCTGGATAAAGACATTAGAGCCAATTTGATTATGCCATAAAACCTATATCTGTCATGACTATGCATCTACCTTTTGATTTTTTTCATTTTCTAATAAGAATAGTAATAAAAAATAAAAAAATGAAAAGGTAGATGCATAGTCATGACAGATATAGGTTTTATGGCATAAACATATTTGCTCTAATGTCTTTATCCAGGGAGGAAAACGTCGACTACGTTTGTATGGAGAAAGAGAATGGAGACTGTCCTCTTAAATTATAATACTCAAATCTAGCAGAACAATAATATTCAACAAGATAATGTACAGCCACGTACCTACTTTAAGACATTTGTGACTTCCAATCGAAAACCTTATAATTGGAAGCCAAAAAGGTCTCCAACTACGACAATAATGTACAGATACCAATAAACCAGATAATGTATATCCATGTATTTCGAGACCTTTCTGGCTTTCAATCATCAGATTTAGCTTAGTTCTAATTATCTATACCTGATAATTGGCCACTTCGTAAGCACTAATTACTATAACGTCTCTCACTGTCAGTGAAAGTGTAAGCGCGGCTTTTAACTTTCATCGGAAATGCACTTCAGCAGTGAACGATGAATGACGCTATTTTCACGTTTCACTTGTTCATTTTCGGTGAATCACCGACAGTAATCAGCGTCTAAAGTCTAAACATAGCCATTATCGTTCATTTTCACATCACATTCTAAAATGAACTGTCTAATATCTAATATTATAGATGTGAAAGTTTTAGTGACTCCCGTAGGATTTGAACGAAGAAAAGCAATATTTCTTCTTTTTATTGCTCAATGGATTCTACTAGAAATTTTTACTTACAAGGTTAAATGCTTCAATACAAATCCTTCCGTGACGGGATTCGAACCCGTGCCCCTTGCTTGCCGGGCAAGTTGCGCTACCCACTACGCCAAAGAAAAGAAAGTTCATCACGAACGAAATATCTAAAGTGTGAATAACACTTTGAGCGGTGATGGTGTAGTGGTAGATGCTTCGACTTTAATTCTGAAGGTCATGTGTTCGAATCCTGGCCGATTTTAGAAGTTACAGGGGGGGGGACACATTTTACCACTTTGGGAGCGTCTCTTGCGCAAACTATTAAGTTTAGAAAAAAATGATATTAGAAATCTCAATATCATTTTTGAAGACCTATCCATAGATACCCCACATGTATAGGTTTGATGAAAAAAAAAAATTCGAGTTTAAGTTCTAAGTATTGGGGAACCCCAAAAAATTTAGTACTTTTTTCTATTTTTTCTATGTTTCAACAGTATAGCTCTTATAGTTTTGGAAAAAGTGGCTGTGACATACGGACGGACGGACAGACTGACAGACAGACATGATGAATCTGTAAGGGTTCCGTTTTTTGCCATTTGGCTACGGAACCCTAAAAAATGCAAAGGAATAACATAACACTTTATAACGTTGCGTTTAACTTTTAAAAATCACATACCCTTGAAACATCATCTGTGAAAATTTGAACTGTCTAGCTATCATGGTTTATGAGATACAGCCTGGTGACAGACGGACGGACAGACAGACAGCGAAGTGTCAGTAATAGAGTCCCGTTTTTACCCTTCGGGTACGGAACCTTACAACGCATCAATTTGATTCAGCCGACTTTATAATAATTTTCAAGTATCGTTGAGAGAAATTTCTAAGATCTTGGAATAAATCGAAAACAACTGTTATTCTCGTATCTTTGACAGTAAACTAAATCAAAAGCTAGACAAATCGGTTGCCGGCTGAAGTTGGTAGTTTCTCCTACATTATGAATCAAACACAACTCACTAGCTCAGAGAACTAACGCTTAAGGCATGACGTGTACCTATGGCAATAGCATAAGTTATAACTAAACACGAGTTAGAAGAATATTATTGCACTTAGATTATAGGCTCTGTAAAGGTTCAAAGTGGATACTCACCGTAGAGTTATTCAATTATCAATCTGTCCGACTGTTTTCAACTAAAGTTTTATTGTAGGGTAAAAGCCAGTGCGACTGCAAAGCTCTCGAGCAAACAATGCAATTTTGGTTTTCATTCAGTTTTAAATAGAAGAAGTTTTATTAAAGTTGACTTTTTGATACAGTTAACGTTTTGATAGAGTGAGCAATGTACATTGCGATAATAAGACATTTTGATACAGTCGGCATTGTAACATAGTAGTGGGCATCTTTCGACCTGCCCCTAGCCCTACCTAATACCGTACGCTGGCTGATTTGATGGCAGTAAATAACAAAGCCAGGAGCCTCGCAGTATGCCGGAGTAGGCGGATCTAACATGGTCAAAAAATGTGACCTCGAGGAATGGGGCAAACCTGAAAAGATAGGGTATGATCGACACTAGCCAGATCCAGCGGATCCCGGATGTGCTCTTGGGAGTGACCTGATGTTACACGCAAGCCCTTTCCTCGAATACCTATGCATATTAGCGTCCCCAGCTATGACCAGCAAGAGTATGAAGAGAGGGGTCCGCTGTACCGACCTGATGTTACATCGGATCCCGCCTGAAAGTCTAAATGAGGGACGTCAAGTGGGGACGCTATATCATTTATTGTTAGTTCAGTTGTATTAGGGGGTAGCGAGACCCAATGACAAAGTTTGCAAAACTGACACTTTACTGTACAATAGATGTTGCACTTAAATCCTAAACTTTCATTCAGCCCTAATGGCTGTACGTATTGTAAATGTTCTTAGGGATGATGTTCAATAGAAAATACGGGTTAAAGCACTTGTGAGTTTATTAATATTAATATTTTAATGGAGCGACGTATTGCATCTTCAAATGTCTCAAGCAAGAGGGCATCTGTAATCGACCACACGCAATACCCCTTTCCTAGACTAGTCATTGTGACTCAAAGTAATTCGGCACAGTCTGTACTACAGGTGCGTTTTGATAACTGAATTGCGTTTGGTTACCTTTACACATAATATATTGGTAGATTTGATGGTAGCAAACAATACAACTCAACGGTGGGTATCGACTTTTCGACCCGACTGTACCTTTACTACTTCACTGGAATAACTGATTCCAGTGAATTAAAGTTTGTTATCTGAAAATATTATTACTATGGCCATGACTCAAGACTACTCGAGCAGTGCCAAGAGGTCCATAGAAAATATTTAACAAGACAGCTTAAAGAAGAATAGTAAGTCTTACGAAGATGATCTCGGCATAAATGTACCTATAATATTATAATTGAGGGAGACGCCGCGTTATTTATTGTCAATGTTATGTCAGAAAATAGTATGTAATAAAGCGTCGTAGGCAACTAACTTAATGCAGCGTTCATTCGAGCGGTCAGGTATACCTAGAACTGAAGTAGTAAAACGTTATCGATCCAAGTCATTCGCCTAGTTGTTTGATTGAAGGGTTGAAAGGCAATTCATCGGCTAATTACACTCATTACCGGAGGTTTGTGTGTGGTCAGTTCTTGAACAAGTTAAATTAATATTTAAAACTGTCTAATTGCTGCATTAAAATACAATATAAAACAGGGTTCTTGGACGCTGGAGTATTCTTATGTTCGTTCACACAAACGCAGGAGAGCGAATAAATTACGTTCTTACATATTTCATAAACAAGACATTATCTTACAGATGTTGTACGAAATTCTAATAATTTAAGCGGCAAACTAATGTTTGTATATCATCGGCTATATCCACTTTGGCAATGTTATCTGTGCAGTTGGATTTTTTTCGAACTACTTATATTTTGAAAGATCACGCAGATGCTAGCGCCATAATAAACTGCAAACGATTTGTCGGACTTAACACACTTGGCGTGATATGTGTTCTTTGACCTCACCGCGATTAAACTTTTTATACCAGGCCAGGGTTTTTATATGTGACGCAAGTATTATCGACTCTCTCGTAGATTGGATAATGTATATATTTGCAAGCAATTACTGTAACTCGTGTCTGTCAGTGGATAATTTCGAATCTAAACACCATCATAGAGTAGAATTACTCGTATACGTAATATGTATGCAAATATTGGAATAAATAATTGCATACCGTAAGGGGTCAATATTTTCAACAGCGTAGTTCCTGGGTTCAGTTCAGCGTTAGCCTTGGCTGACTTCGACTTGGATCAAGTAGCTTCAACTCAGTCCAGGTCCAGTGGTAACATTGCCTTAGACTGGATCAGAATTAACGTCTACTAAATTAACCCAGCAGTAAGCCATTCCCATTTGATGACGCCCGAAGCCTGATTTTCGATCCAAATATGACGCTATATACCACAGCCTTACTGTAACGTGATATTTCTGAGATAGATAGTGAATTGAAAAACACCACTTTGTAGGTAGGTGCAGCGTCACCGATCTAATACTGTTCTAATATGTCCGTGGATTCCGCGGCGGTGGTTGTCAGTTCATTTCGGATTGGTTTAGCCAAGTGAACTAGATAGTGCAGCAACGGTGTGGGCGACGCATTCCACTCCAAATTGATTCAATTTTAGAAGTTAAGTACATGGTATGAGTAACGGTCTCATATCACTGGAGACTGGTGACACTGAGCAGACAGACACCTTCGAGTTTGGACATCATAAGATGGATAGGGCAAGTTAAAATTACACAACGTCATTAAAATTACAAGTATCTAACCGCTATTGATTAAATAATGACAAGAAGCGGATGGTTATCGTTTTTAACCGACTTCCAAAGGAGGAGGTTCTCAATGCGTCGGAATATTTCTTTCGTAATGTTTTTTTTTAATAGTTGGCAGGGAAATTTGATGCACAACCTAACCATATGATAAGTAACGCAGTGATCTTAGGTTTAGCACATTGACATAGAAAATACTCGTGACCAATAGCTAAGCCACTAGTAAATAGGTAGACGGCATGTGAACAAGCTTCCAACACGTCTGCCTTAATGGCTCCACCAGCAATCGTGTCGGAAATCAGACAATTTATGATATTATCAGTATCAAATTCTGATCAATCGTTGATACAAACACAATCTGGTCTAACTAATTCAAACAAAAACGCGTACATTCAAGTAAAGGTTCACAGATACGAGGAGGTCACAAATCAATGACACGCATTGTTCTTAGTTGACCGCAGTTGGCGATGCGAAGGGCATTTCCTCTTTCCCTTCGCAAGTCGGCCGGTTGACCGTGAACACGATAAACTTCGATCCGAGCTAATTGTTCGACAACTCTGACAAGCACACAATACTTCCCATACCTTAGAAGGTTCATTGAAGCGCTTGAGATGTAGATAACGTCAAAGCGAACTGGTCGGTGACAAAGCTGGTACCCTCAATGATGGCTTAGATATTGTTGTTAAAGTATGACCAGAACTTTCAGGATAAGTTTAACTAAAGCGATATAAAGTTTTACAGAAACACAATGGACTTAGTTGCTACTAAACAACGTCTTATCAATGGCTAGTGAATGTTGCGCGAGTAGGGAGGGCAGGGTTTGCCATCAAATGATCGTAAAATTGTAGCTGAACTTGGACAAACAGCTATTACACTAAGGTACTGTTCACATTTGGCAGTTAAATGCCAATATTCATTGGGAAGAAAGGGATGTGGACGGGAAGGCCTTGGTCTTCTATGATCTCGGTCAAAATTAATTGGCTTATAAAATGTAGACGAGTTATCGTCGAGAGAGCAACTAGGTATGTTATTTATCTGCGAACGGGTGTAAGGTCTGTGAACAGTTGGCTAGTTGCAATGCTGCCGTTTTGATTTATGTAAATTGGGAACGCGCTGTGCGTTCCGAAGCTCGCCAGGAATGCGTGACTATCGATGCATTTTAATAAGTTAATAATGTGGTCACTAATGTTATTACTTGAGAAGTGTTTACCTACCGATTCAATTCAATAATAAGATAAAAATAGCACTATAGTGTCGATCGCAAACCACGCCTCTGAGTGTAAAAATACGAAGTTTGATAGGAACATTGCATAATGCATGAAAGGCAACTGCATTGCGGTAAAATGATTTAAATGATCAAGCCGCGTCGAGTTCTACGCGGATACAAGTACCAATCATGGGCAACAAATCAATGTAAGAAATTATTCAAACGTCAAAATAGAGGAATAACGGGTTCTTCAATGAAATATACACGTCAGCGTTGGAATCAGGCCCAGAAGAGAGACGATAGACAGGGTGCGTCTCCCACGGGCTGCTAGCTGCATTACCATAGCCATGGTTGGGCGGATCCTCTTTTATTATTTATGAGACTGGCCGCGTGCGCCTCGCCCATGCGTGCCACTATGACACCATATTAATGACGAACAAGTTAGGAGGCTTTTTGTTATCGCCAATTTAATATCAAAGAGCCTCGGCTATGGATCGTAATACTAATAACTAACGTTAGCAAAAACGGTGAGATAACAATCTGCTATATTAATGTTTAACTATTTAAAGTTAATGCGGCAACTAGTGTTGTTTTAATTAAAACAACATTAAGTGGAACAGATTAATGTTTTTGTACTTACACGTAGGGCGGGTCCTGTTGGGTCGCGTCAGAGGTATCCAAGGCCTTTGTGGTGGAAGGGTAGCCGAAACTGGAACAAAATACCAACATGTTAGTTTGGTGAATATTAAATTGATGTTAATACATTATCATACAATGTCAGAATAGGACGAGCATGGGTCGAAAATTAAACGAAGAGAAGTCAACGAAATCTTTGGTAATTCATGAAGTTTCATAAATATTCTAAAACGTAGGTACATTTATACGAACTTTAGATGGGTAATTATAGAAGAGGTATAGTAAAGGGCCACCACTGAAGCCTCTAGCTAAAATTGCATTGATCTTTCTCTTCCTGTTGAAGATAAGATAGACTTTGAATATTAGTTATACTCGTAACTTGCCTTCAACTCTGTTACATGCAGTTAATTATAAACTGCACTTTATAATATAATAAGTAATCTGCATCAGCGACCAACGAGAAAATAAATCTTTAACATGTACTAAAAATAGTAAAAAAAACCTTTAATTCATTGATGTCATTTAATTTTCTCAGTGCTGAACATGAAATAATTAAGTAACTGTCACCATGGAACATGTTCCAGCAACGCTTGCAATTTCATTAGCATATTAATATTGTTTGTGTTAATTTAATAATCGATCATCTTCGGTTGACGTGCAATTTGTTTAAACAATCTTGATGATTTGCTGTTCAATGAAGATTGATACGTTTCACTCGGTCACATGAAGATGATCACTATCATGATACAAAAAAAAACAAGTGGTGCTTGTTAACTTTTGCAAGCAAAACAAAACCCAGTTAATTTATCATTGTAACCACGAAGCGACGAATAATTGCGTTGTCTTATCCAGCCTTAAACCAGAAAGATTGACGTAACTGAGTCCATAAGGAAGAAAAAACAAAAATTAAAAGAGCAAATTGTAAACTTCATCAAGAACTTTTAAAAGTTTGCAAAATTTATTCGTTTTTTTCTCTTTTTTGTTGATGTTAGATCAATAGAAAAGTTGAGTAACCAAATACAACAGTCGCATTTCCAAACTTACAAAAAAATGAGTTGCGTGATAGCTTTTTGCAGAGTTTTTGCTGTAGTAAATAAAACGGGTCGAAATCGTCCGTGCATAAATGAGAAAAATTACATCTGAAATGTAATTATGTAACAGGCAGCAGTGGCAACACTGTCGTTTTTTTACATTCATATATACGCTTAAACTTAGATGGTTATCTGTTAAGAGTTCTGAGAAATAGATTAAAGTTATGCTTCTTACCAGGTATTCATTTCAGTTAGATGAAATATTTTGGAGCATTATTTATTTTCTAATTTCACGATTAATCTGTAGGTAATCACATTTTATTACTGTTATAACAATTAGGTACATACTTCTATGATTTTTTTTACCAATGTACATAATATTGAACATGTCTTAAAAAGTGTAAAAGAAAATATGAAATTAAAAACGCGACGTAACGCTATATAGATTGCAGTAACGGAATGTTTTATTAAAAAGCTGTTGAAAGTTACCATAAGCCCATAAACGCAAAATAGCGAAAGGTGTTGAAGTGGGAACAACAAACTATATTGACATAGTTGGACAAGTGGCGTAGGGTAGCCGTCGAGGCTTCAAGCCAGAGCTCGTTCTGACATTTACTCGAGGGCGTTTGCTCATTACACTTTGTAATTAGGATCGTGGGCTGCGTACCAGCTACGGCCCTGCACTAAATCATGAGGTTTAGCATGCGCGCCCAAAGACACCGGCTTCATTCCTAATTCCTATATCAACGATACTTACCTAAGTTCGACGTGCCGGCATAATGCTTCTTTCCGAATCTGTTATTGAATATTAATCGTCAAAAAATTGTTGGTCCCGGGGCGCGGTATCCGAGTGCTTTAAATATTTCCAAACAACATTGGAATTGTTATGTGTTTTGAATGTGTGGTGCGGGCACAGAATACCTCGCCTTAACAACATTAGAGTCGAGTCATTGAACATCTTCCGGTTGTCAGTTCGTTAGCTAGACAAGACGAGCACAAACAAGGCGGTGTTGGACTCGACACAGGAGTGCGACTCCGAGTGAAAGTCCAATAAGTACTAGAGCTACTAGATAGGCTTACTGAGATAGGAATCGACACGCTCTTCGCATTGTTCGCGCTCCGATACATGAGATAAGGCTTTCTCCGTTCGTCTCTCGAGAGCTACCGTGAGAACAACCCTCGTATAATACGCCTTGACATTTTCCTAAACAGGAGCTTCTTTTATCTTCACGGTGATTTGCATAAAACATTTTGGGTATTCCGCGTAATATCGTATCGTTGTAGTCCGCCGTAAAAAGTCTCGCACGTGCTATTTAAGTTCATTTATAATTCTCGACGAGTAGTGAACCGAACAAAGTAACCTTCAAAAAGAAACAAGCTCCGAGACACTACGTACGTAGAAGGGTACCCAATAAGGAGGGAATGTCCAGTCAGAGCAATTTCATACGTAGACCATTCTAACTTAAGAAAGTGTCTATATTCTAAATAGCTGCGTCCCGCGGTTTAAACCGCGTAAGTCCTGATCGAAAGTATGTTACTATACAAAAGCCTAAGTTGTTACTCAGGGTGAATTTAGCTTGCTAATGGAATGGTGCAAGAATTTTTGAAATCGGCACAGTAGTTTTAGAGTTTATTCATTATAAACATACACACACACGCACACAAATACAAATCTTTTATTTAAAACCCCTTTATGATATTAGTGTAGATTAAGAACGTGCTGGCTAGTCTACAGAATATTAGCAGTACAAGTAGGTATGTAGGTACCTACAATTCTATTCAAAGATTAAAATTAAATCATATTTCAAATTATTACTCTTAGAATAGGTAAGATGAGGAACGTTCAATTTTGCAATTCATTAAATATCTATTTGCTAGACGGCGAGGAGCCGCCCGCATGAAACCGGTATTCGACTCTGTTACATCACACACGCCATATGTACAACAAAATAAAACAATTTCGCCTGATGTACCTCCTCATGATAGTAGAGTTAACCAAGTAAATGTCAAAATATTGTATTTCACGCACGATTCGAATAAAGGATCTTTTGTAAGGATATATCTACGTGACCAAAACTTTAACTGATTGTATTGCAGTAATATTTTTTGCAGTAATAATATAATGCTATATCGAGTTCATTTGCGCCACACGTGAACAGAATCTACGATATCTGTAAATACTTAATAAACAAAATACTCTGGTGACGATAATAACTGACTTTTATTGTTACCACAGAAGTCTTTTTTTATGTAAATCGACGCTATGTAAAAATAAATACATCGCGCTGTATTTATTTTCGTAATTTGACATTAATGAATGATATTTATGTTACGGATTTCATGAGCGCACACGTGGTTTGTCATTTAATTATGGAAAGTATCTTCATGCATAGTACTATCTACGTACTATGCATGAAGATACTAATATTATAAAGAGGAAAGATTTGTATGTTGTGTGTATGTGTATTTGTGTGTATGTGTGTCTGTATGTTTGTTATAAATAAACTCAAAAACTACTGAACCGATTTCAAAAATTCTTTCACCATTAACCACCAAAAGCTACATTCACCCTGAGTAACATAAGCTACTTTTGATCCCGATATTCCCACGGGATCGGGACTTACGCGGATAAAACGTAAAACGTAACTTACGCGGATAGGAAGTTCAAAGCAGAGATGTATAAGATGATGATAGCATCTCTGCTTTGAACTTCCTTATACAAAAGTTAACAATAATACAACTGTTGTAACATCAGCACACGATTAAAATTCCTATTGATTTCACAGTAGTAGATATTCGTGAAACGCTTGCAAAATTTAAGTCCAGTTTTTTTTAAAGTTACCCGCACCGAGCATGTTACGCTTCAAATAAACAAGTTGACAGGGTTTATTTTTCATAAAAAGTTAAAAGCGACGACGGCAGTAAATGCGCGAAAATGTCATAAAATACATCATTTGAAGTAGGTGCGACGACCCGACGGCGATGATATCTCAAAGTAAATGACATAGTATAACACGCGTTTGAAAACGAGTTTAGGTAATATGCCTATTATAAAATGATATTATTTTGATTTATAGTGTAAGTGTAAGAAAAATACTTTAGTTTAGTTAGCCAAGCATTGGTAAGATGTTGTTCAGAAGAGAATATATTTGAAATAAACTTAAGTAGCCTTATTAACAAACGTAGAGTAAGGTCGGAGTAGTGAGAACATGCTTTGTCTTTTTCCGTGACAAGAACTTTCAAAGTTGATTGACAGAAAGAGGTATACAGTCGCTGAACTCAAAATCCTTGTCGGGTTCATCGAAAATTGTTGATCTTTTCATGCCCATACACGAGAAAATAATAAATAAATAAATAAATTCTGCGAACAACACACAGCGCCATCTAGCCCCGTGGTAAGCGACTAAGCTTGTGTTACGGTGACTAGACAACGGATATAATACTTATATTTATTTTTCTTTTGTAAATACATACATATTATACATAGAAGGACACCCAGACCAGACACAAATATTTATTTTTAAGCATAAATACTTGCACCCGGCGGGAATCGAACCCGCAACCTCCTGCATTGCAGTCGCGCTCTCGCACGACGCGCCACAGAGGTCGTCGAGAAAATCAACAACATTCCGTTGTTTGTTTTTTTTGTATGGATTGTAGATGACATTGTTTCCTACATTTTAGTGTAGTTTCAAGACAAAAACTTCCTATTGGTTCAAGGCCTATCCAAATTTTAGACTAAGATGTGGATATGCTTCAACACCCTTCGACATATTTGTTTAGAAACTGCACTAAAATGTCGGAAACAATGTCGCCTACAATCCATACACAAATAAAATTCAACATCATTCCGTCATGAAATTACCAACAACTTTCGACGAACCCGACATGGATTTTAAATTTGGCATCTATAAACCCCCTAATGTTAATGACAATGGAAAAATAATGAATAATTTTCGTGTAGAAAACATAAATAATACAAACAATATGTTTATAAACTACGAGGTAGCAAACGGCAGACCTATCAGCAGCGGTGTCAACTTGTCGATTGATGCAATTGACCCAAATGGACTCCAGGGTTACACCAACCTATAAAACTGTTATAGCCTATAAAAAGTTTTAATAGACTGACACGAATGTTTCTCTGAAATGGCGAGGATTACATAACCAATCTCTGTCTAATCATGTTACTTGTTCGTTTCAGGAAGTCATCACAAAAGTGATTAGAATTTAACAACTACAACCCTGATCTTTGTACAGATTAGTTAAGAGAGTGCTGATGGGAGTAAGTAAGTGCCAATTACGATACGTAGAAATCGGACTTAAATGCTCATTCCAAATCGATTGACTTTAAAACTTAACAGCGATCGACATGATACAATGCACTAAGCATTTATATTTTTTACAGTAATTTGATGATGGATGATATCTGTTTTTTTTATCCTCATATTTTTTGTATACGGAGAAAAACATTTTGAGGAGCGGACACAATGTGTCGTCTCTTTTTTGTAGGACGTGTAGGTATAAAATTCAAAACATCAAGTTGTGATGGCTTTGGGCACGGTCGAGTGTCCTCTCGCACGACCGTTCACGGCCAAGGCCAAACAGATAAATGAACGCGTGATGACGAACGATGCTATCACACAAAAAAAACGAGC
The DNA here is from genome assembly GCA_958496205.1 of Idaea biselata. Classification (NCBI taxonomy): domain Eukaryota; kingdom Metazoa; phylum Arthropoda; class Insecta; order Lepidoptera; family Geometridae; genus Idaea; species Idaea biselata. The sequence goes on along the minus strand of OY292400.1, from coordinate 12,881,112 downwards.
GTTCGCGCATGCCCCACGTGGGGAGTCTTTGTACAAGATTTAATGGTTTGGAAAATTACTGCGCAACCAACAAAACGTTAACAAATGAAATGGTACCTATTGCACGATTCACCATTTCATGTTGCTAATGTAAACCGAAGCATTTAAATTCGAATCACCAAAAGAGGTTCTCTCAGATTGCGTATTCAAATAACCATCAGATAAAGGTGACCGATGAACGGCAACGAGCTCCTGTTTATTTCGAGATAGAGGTACCTACCTATCCGTCAAGTCGGATCATGGCTTGTATAAATCACCGCTGACACTCTTATTTCTCAGTAATATAAAATGTTGTCTGGTGTTGCCATAATGTTTGCGTTTCGCGGTTACCCCCGCGTAAGTTCTGATCCTCTGGGATCAAATGTTGCCTATGTTACTTCACAAGAATGTAACTTCCTATTAGTAAAGGATTTTTTGAAATCGGTCCAGTAGTTTCGGAGTTTATTCGGTACAAACAAACAAATCTTTCCTCTTTATAATAGAATAGATAATCGTGAACATAATATGTAGGTACCTACTGTAGGTTATTTTGCGTTTGTTCGGTAAATTCCACAATATATATGAGTTCAAGAGACGGATTTTTATCTTAAGAAGCTATTTACCTTATCCGAATTTCCCTGAGTCAATGATACTTATGGTATGTTAAATTAAATCTAGACGAACTACCAGTCAGTGTGGTGGGCCGGTGGGTACAACATCATCAATCAATATACTAAATAGTACCAGGCGGTTTTTTGGCGGTTTTAATACAATGTATTTGCTAAATTTGATAAGGATGTGGTCTACATAGTGGCCAATTATACGATCAGATGTAACCAATTGTACAATGTATGTCCGTGTCAGTATGCGCTTCACGTGCTATCATTCCAACAACTTAGTGCATCGTTCTCTGTAACCTGCATACTGCATAGATTGTACGTAGGCTGAGTAAGCTGCCACCGCCGACGCCAATATCATTCCCAACATGGGACCTTGAATTATAAGGTGAACGAACCAATCTAAAGACAGACAAACAAAGTTAGCACACACAATGATTGATTGATTACTTACTTTACGATGTTGATGAAATAAAGTAATGTCTAGTTGGAAAATTTTATCAATGGATTCCATCTGTTGTTCCCTTTATAGAAGCAATTCAAAGCCTAAGTCATGACCTAAACGGAGCAGTACTTTAGATGTACGCAAAGGATAACTTGTACAAACACACGCAGGTTCGTAGGAGAGGTCTTGTTTGTCAAGTTGTAAACAGTGCAATCTAACATCAAATGTCAGAAACGGCGTCGTCGATGCGCAACTATAGGACCGGCAAGGTACTGTGGTCATATCATTTCAGCTGTACGTTCCTCTTCGTAATGCTTTAGCGAACGTACAGCGAGTCAGAAATGTCAGACTATCTACGTATTATGGAAGGGTGACCCTTCTCGTAGGTTAATGTAGCGGAATTTAATAAAACGCCTCGAATCTCCTTGTGCATTAGATAAAGTAGCAATATGTAGCTTTCTGTGAATTTCTGTGTAATAAGTAGAACGTTTTGATTTTACGTCGTTTTAATTTTACAGTTACCTACTTTAAAATTATATTGTGAATCCCACCGGTTCACCGTGAAGTTTCGAACCCGTAACGATTTCCAAAATTTTTTTCTTAATGGATACACAAAGGACATATCTTCCTAATTTCATGTCTTTAGCTTGGGAAGATAGTACTGGTATGATAACTACTATGACTGGTATGACGGAGACAACTATTAGGAAATAGAATGTGATATGCAAGGAAAAAATATAAACGTCGGGTGTATGAAATATAAAAATCCACTCGGCTAAGTCGGTAAACAACTCGCAGCTACGCTACCCGCTCTATCTAGGGGCCAATATAATATCCGACATGACGATGGTGCGGCATTTTATTGTCATTATATCCGTCTACGTAATATATAAACACTAGAAAATTGTATGAATAACAACAATTGAAAATAGGCATGAGAATGTTCTTAGAGTAAGATGAGAGAATGGAAATATTTTAGATATTTTTATTTATTATTTAATAGACACGTAAGTTTCACACAGAAACAATGACTTGATACAAACATTATACCGTGAAACGCAATCCTATCTTATGGTGCTTAATTTCAATAAAAAAAAATGACCACCTGACACAGGGAGATACTACATATTTACGATATGGAATGAGAAACCATCATTGTTTCTCGTTCACGACATCACAGATATGGCCTCGGAACAATATTTTTACACGCCGGAACATTATAATAATTTCAATGAAAGTAACAATGGGACATTAGTATGCATTTGCGACTTTTACTTTACCAAATTTCTAGAGCCATTGTTGACGGATGAAAATGAGTAACAATAATAATGATGTTATGAAGAATAGAAAGTGACTTGTGTAGGTACATGAACAAATTCGTGTAACCGTTCGAGTTATTGACATTACTTGCGGAATCAAACAGTTTAGCGTAAAACGAAAGTCGATAGCAAATGGAAAGCGAACGTTGAAAGTTTTCACAAATCAGTATGAACATTTACAGATACTGAATGCATAGCATGAGTAATGGAGAATAGTTATAGGCGGTTAAAATAATACCTGGATGTTTATAGGTGTATAGAAATCAAGATTTATGTAGAAGATGAATGAAACGCATCAGTGAATGGGCCACAGTTCCTAGTGTTGAGGCTTTGGGCAATGGCAAATGGCAAGCGAGAGTCCCCAGATGAACTACGGCCGGTCGTGACCATGAAAGGCGAAAGTGATATAGCAAGAATCGAGATGTACCCGTGATCTAACTGATCATAGACGACGAAATGCTGGTAACGAAAGTTTCGATTATCGAGTTTCATATTACAATATAGGAGGCCAAGGCCGTGGAAATTTTATATAGATACGCTCGAATATAAATCAACTAGCAGATTCCCGCGGTTTCACCCACGTAAGTTCCGATCCCGTGGGAATATCGGGATCAAAAGTAGCCTATGTTACTCTGGGTTAATGTAGCTTTCTAATGGTTAAATAATTTTTGAAATCGTTCCAGTAGTTTCGGAGATTACCCCCAAATATACATACATACATACATGTTACCAACGTTACCTCTTTATAATATTAGTATAGATAGGTAATGGAGGTTTATCGAATACAGATCAATAGTGCTGTTTCCCGATGTAATTGCATTGCACTATAAGCAATCAAATGTAAAATTCATGTTGCAGCGCTAACTCCATGAAATCAATCTCTAAACACTTCGTGCTTCTAATAGGTATACGGTTTGTTATGTTACGGTAAGGATTAAAGTAATAACAAAGAAAGTTGGTTTTAAATACGCCTCAAATTTCGAAAACGAGTTAGAATTTACTAAAGTCGTAGAACAAAAGTTGTTCACCTAGACGTCTAGGACACCCCGGATTCGGATTAATAACCATCCTCGAAACACGTTGAGTATATTTACTATGGTACATCTTTTGTTCCATGACACTTAAAAAGTCAAGACATCTATTTCGAATTTTGTGAAATTTTGCTCGAGAATATTTAACTTAACCTATACTGTATGAGTCGTTCAGGTGCAGAATGTCCAAGTTGCAAAATATCCAGTGGGTGCAAAATATCCAGTTCGCAGTTTGATTTTTTTGATTGGCACCTTACTACTATTATAATGTTTTACTGTTGATTTAATTCAAAAAAAAAGTCAAGTAACACAAGCAGGTACCTTGGGCGCCGAAACATATTGTACAATACTTATACAGAATTTTTCATATGCCTTTTAAATATTTGTAACTTCAAATTCACCGTAACGTCACGCCAAATCAAGATTAAGAGATTATTTCAAAAAAATTGGTTTTGGAAAGAATTATTAATAATACCTACCGACATTTTAATTACAGAAGTAAAAATTAGTTAGGTAGGTATAGATATTAAAATCTTTATACCCATACTCCTAGATAGATTATAATGTACCTAAGTAAAAAGCAAACAAGATTATCACAAGGTCATCTAAAAAACAATGACTAATAAATAATTGCTTGGTTGGCTACTGGATAAATGATACTGATATGTTATTTTAGTTAGACATTTCAAATAATTAAGATAATATTTTTAACAATATACGATTTTAAACTTACTTACATGGTATTTAAAAAAAAAATATTATCAATTTAAAAAAAAATAGGTATTTTGTAAAAACTTGAATATGTCGGTGTCATTATTTCAAACAAAAAAAATTTATAAAATTTGTAATATCTTACATGGTTGTTTTCACTCCAAATTTTATTAAATAACGGGCTATTTACCATGTTTACATTTGTTATTTAACGAAACTAGATATTTCGCCAGTATTTCGAAATGGCCACTATCTCGAAATATCGAGCTCCGTTAAATGACAAATTTAAACATGGTACATAACCTGTAATTTAATAATATTTATAACATTACTTATTATGAAATGTTATTGGATGCATATTTAAAGATTCTGTCTGAATAATTAATTAATAATTCTACGGAGATACATTTCAAAATTCAAAGAGTTCTTAAAGTACCTATCTATATTTTAAAGTCAACATTTTACTGTATGTTTAGGCAACCATCTTCTATAACTGGGTATTTTTGCGTGACTTTAAACCGTGGGCTTCTTTACGATGTTTTCCTTCACTTCCTTCGTAAGAGCGATTTTAATAGCGCACATAATTTTTTCTTCAAGATTATTTTTTAACGCAATCAATAAAACATTAACTAATTCAAACTCATTTTTCGGTTTTAATGGCGTGGTGTTTATTACTTCAATCAATCCTGAAGAAGAGACATGTGAAGGTCTCGAAACGTTGAGCATTGAAACAATGCTAAAAGTAACAAACCCCACGCGATTAAAACCGACAAATGAGTTTAATTTCAATCCAAAATCGCGAAATTAGAAAAAAAAATCGAAACTAATTCAAAGTAAATTGCACTAGAAGAAACATATATGGGAAATTAAGTTGCAAGTTTAATAGCAGAGTTTTCATTCGTGATCGTAGTGCATTGAACCAGCGTGAAAGTCCATAGGTGCAGTTCAACGATGGCAAAGTTCGAACATCAACTTACAGAGGAGGTCCTGACATGACCCGGCGAAATAGAAACAGCAGGAGTTCCAGACGAGTCTTATGTAATTAACTCAACTGTTAATAAATTCTCGTTACATTGTAATGTGGAGTGCAAAGACCCTGTGTTTTCATTCCACGTCCATTTGTCTGAGCTTTCTATTGAGTCTGGACAAAAGCATAAGTTTGGAGGTGTAAAGAACAACGACCCTCGATCTTTTTGATGTGAGCATAAATAGAAATAAAGCATTTAATATTAGATAGCTGGATTGTGCTTTTATTTTTTATTTCGAATGATTTAGTGATATTTAAAATGATTACTAAGAAGGTCTAGCGGGGTATCTTAATCTGAACTTAGATACAGACTTCTAGATCCGTGAGTCAAGGCAAGTAATGAACATTTACTGCAAAGTAATACATTATCGTCTTAAATGAATGCATGCCAAGAATTGAAGGATATAATTCTAGTTTAAGAAGTGTGGTGAACCCTGTGAACCTGCATGGGCAATAAATAACGACTCATTAATTATGTAGACGTGGCGGGTTGTCGACGTGAAATATTTAGAAAACGTCCTCCTACGCCTAATTTGTGCAATAATGTTTCATTATAAAGAGCAACATTGAATTAACATTTGCCATTTTAATGTCAAAGGTCTTGGTTTTCACTTTGAATTACCTTTTCTCCAACGCCCACCGACGACCGACGCCGAGACGATTCAAAAAAACACATTAATTGATAACCACGCGGCCAGTTCGAAGACTTTTATTTACTCATCTGACAACATTATTTGCATAGAAACCGACTGGCGAGAAACTAACGAACTACATCGATCACGACGCGACGATGACCAATCATTTTCAGTGGGTCTATCGACAAAAACTTGTATAAGTTCTGTCATTACCACTACACGGAGAGAGCAGTTACGTAGCCTTTAAAGCAATTATCAAGCGGTTAGGAGTAATCGAAGCAAAATCTAAACTGCATCACTTCGGGGATCGGGGCAGTAAATTTAGTACTAAATTATTTACATTCGGTGGACATTTGCCAACAAACGGGCGCTTAAAATACGGCATAGGCTAGTCGCTTGCATGTATAGGTTTTGACTTGTATCACAACTTGATATTGTTCATGAGGAGCGTGAAGCCTCTGAACTTTGTTGTTTGCCAAATAAATTGGTCACATTTGTAAATAACAGTCATTGTGGTGTATCATGCAATGCGTAGTTGTCTGCTGAGAGGTGAATGGCCTAAGGTGTCGTTATCACAAGACAAGCTGCCTACATGCGTTGGATTGTGACATCATTATAGTAAGAACATCGTAAACAGTCCTCTCGTTATCGGGGAAGATAATGTGGGCATACAAGCGTAAGCTGTGAGGAATGTAGATTTTAAACTTTTAGAATTAAATAAGTATATATGTATAAACTAACTGTAGCCGTGAGTATCACTCGTTGCCGATCTTTTAGGATACATAACAGAACGAATACGAAGATGGCATTCCTATTTCGCGTGATAGTTGGAACCTGCCGGTCAAGGCACAAGCGGCCACAAGGTCACAACTTTTGATTGATTCTTCAGGATGTATTTGTTACAATAAGTACTAAAGTGTAACGCGACCTTGGCACGTGACTTTTATGGATACTTGTCCGTTTTAAGATCCTAGAGATTTCATTACATCCTTATTGTTATATCCTTCTTTGTTACAAATGTTATAAGATACAAATCAGTAACGTAACCGAAACAAAAACAACAAAATTTTCGAATTTGTTGTTTTTGTTTCGGTTCCGTTCTAAAGATTCTAAAGAAATTATATAAGGTAGGTATTTAGAAGAATTCAACACTATTTTAAAGAAAGTATCCCTGAGGTACTATCATTTAGGTTAGTGTACATTTTTTAAGCATTAAAAACAGTTAAAAATAAAATGCACGAACTAAAATGACGATAAAAAATGCTTTTTTAAAATCTTCATAAACGTGCACGCTACCACGCTTTGCGCTACGCTAGCTTAAAAAGGTATAAAATTAACCATTTTTATAAACCACTTAACGGACTCCGTAATGATATTGTAAAATTTGAATAAATAATGCTAATGTGATCATCAGTTCCAGAGATAAGGTTACTAATGAGAGAATATACTTACACCATACATAGAAGACGATACGGGATTTTTGTATAAACCTATAGTACACACCTATATCCTTTGGGTAGATGGCGCTTGAGAATTTACTAGGATACATAAAATAATTCGGTACAAATACCGGCCGTGGTCTCGAGAAGACTTTACGAAGACTCATAACGTCGAAGTAGTTAATCTAAATGATGATCTATAACGCGACCTTGATCCGTGTCTTATAATAAAATTTATAATGTTTCTGAAAACAGAAAAGATGTCAAAATAATACAGTGTCGTTACAGTTTGATAGAGCGAACAGAAACTAAGCGGTTTGCAGTAAAGACGTCGGAATAGCTCGTCACTATCAAGTCGATGTGAGCAGGGTTCATTGTCGGATGATAGCCACTTCGACAGACGAGGGAAATGCCAGTGCGTTGACTCGAAGGGACGTGGCTTGTGTGGTGAGGTGACTTTCATCGGATGACCTTGCAAGAGTTAAGTGTAGCGAGCTGTTCGGTTAAGACTTCACTGCAAGCGCTGATAAGGACGCAAATTGAACCCGTAGGACATCGACTTTTCGTTAAAATGTTTTTAAATAAAACCTTGATCGATGGAAAAGCTTTGCCTCCTGGTCGCGCACTGAATTTTGTGCCTATTTGATCTGCGCCATGTTGCGCTGTTTTCTATTGAAAGTGATGGTGACCGTCCACGGAACTGTTAGGTTCATGGACGGTCACCATCACTTTCAATAGAAAACGCGCGACAACAGCGCAACATGGCGCAAATCAAATCGGCACAAAGATCTAATGTCATTTTGTATGGTATAGCAATTCCAGTGTACTTGTTTAGATAGAGTTCAGTGGACTAAATAAAGCAAAGAACAGCATTAATAGCAGGTTTTGCAAAATTGTATTCAGGGATTCTCATCTGTCGAAAGAGCTCTAATGAGTTTTTATGCCTTCTCATTTCAAGTACATCATAAAATGAAATCTTGAATTTGTTATAAAGCGACCAACGATCTTAACGGAGCAAAAACTTCAAATTTTGATTTTTTGTTCGCTCGTGAAGTAAGAGGCTCCATTTGGTTTGATTTGATAGCCTCATCGAGTTGCTAAGCAGTTTGTGGTTTAGTAATAAAAACACTAGTGGCGAGCGATGAAGTGATACCGTTTTAAATAAGGGAGCAAAAAATATACTTCAATAATTAAAATAAGCTTTGATTCGAAACCGCAACCTCAGCTAAGAGCCGATACAAAAACGTGTTAAATGAATTGAAATAGATGAGAAATTATAAGTTTAAGTTTTCTTTATAAGCGTTAGCGTGCTACATGCTACGGATTATTAGATCATAGCGTCACTTATCATCTGGGGAGATAGTGGTCAAATGCCCACCTATCTATACTAATATTATAATGAAGAAAGATTTGTATTTTTGTGTGTGATTATGTCTGTATGTTTGTTATGAATTGACTCAAAAACTACTAAGCCGATTTCCAAAATTATTTCACCAAAAGAAAGCTAGATTCACCCTGAGTAACATAGGCTACTTTTGATCCCGATATTCCCACGGGATCGGGACTTACGCGAGTGAAGCCGCGGGACGCAGCTAGTAATGGCTAAATATCAACCTCTGCATGTAGTTGGAAATGGTCTGACTTACAATGTAATGCAACTTCTATTAATCATAGTTACGCTAGCGCTCGCGCTCGCGCAGCTCGGTTTTGGCAAGTGCAATGCAACTCGCCCAATCACCATAATTTCACGTCAGTGATCATGCCGTAAATCTACAACTAAATAACAGGTTACACTCGTTGCTTGCGAGTTATTTTTTTCAGTTAGCGTTGTGAAATCTATATAGTTAGGTACGTACTTATATTGATTAAGATAAATTGTATTAAAATCATAATTGTTAACGTTTAAATAAGTTGTAGATTTGAAAAAGAACCATAAGATTGAAGAATAACTTGATGATGAAATATGAAGATATGAAGAAATAAATAGGAAAATGATTAATATTATTTATTATTAATCAATGAATAAGGTTCCTAGTGTAATTTTGTTTAAAGTTGACATAACTAGTAATTAACTTATTACCAATGAACATGATCAATGAACATGATTAAGAGGGAAATATTGCAAATGGTAAGAATAGTTGCAAACGCTGCTGGGATACAAAACAGGAGTAAATGTAAAAAGAAACCGCAGATCATTCATTACTATTAGTTAGTATTTACTACGCAGTAAAATGAAGTATTGCGGAACCACAGTACATTACTGTAACGACCTTCGCATTGCACACAGCTAAGGTATTGTTGTACTACGATTTAGGTTAATGCGTGAATTCTCAACATGAACAACATGGAGTAGCTGGAGCCTCGCCTTGCACAATCTAATGGAGACAAGCGAAACCGTGATGCACGTAGTGCGCCGACGTTTAACTTGTATGTACAAATATAATGGCGCTCATCAAGAGTGAATGTAATTGCAGAGAGCGGTATTGTGCCAAATAATAGATAATAAACGTACCTACCTTTCCACCCGCCTTACCATCTAGGCCTTCGTGTAACGGACGGTCTATGGAATCCGCAATGATACGATACTTTGTGACCTTTTGATAAAGCCATAATAATGCTTTTGTATTTCTGAAGTTTGATACCAATAACTGCCACTTTTGAACTAGCTGTCTACAAGTAATTTAAACGTTAACAATATCTTCTAATTATTATAAAGCGGAAGAGGTTGTTTGTTTGTTTGTTTGAACACGCTAATCTCAAGAACCGCTGGTCCGATTTGAAAAATTCTTTCAGTGTTGGATAGTCCAGTTATTGAGGAAGGCTATAGGCTCCTTTTGATCCCGATATTCCTACGGGATCGGGACTTACGCGAGTGAAACCGCGGGACGCAGCTAGTACCATATAAAGGGGTTTTCCTCGTAGGCAACTCGTCTCGTGACTTACTCGTATTTCGCGCACATTAATGGGGTGTAGAACTTATAAAACAAATCAGACTTAACTGAATAATGAAAATGATGATGAGGTTTAATAAACATTTTACATCAAGTGAGATAGATGTTAACGATGTACTTAATATTATTTAAAAGTCAAACGCTTTGATAATAATAACGACAGATAATCGCAATATAAACTGGTCATTGTAAACAATGTTAATGCATCACTTGCTCAGTTATATCTATCCGTGAACGAAGCATAAATCACCGTTTACAGACTAAATTGTTCTATTATACCGCTTGTGAACAATTTACGATGAGTTTATGTATCATAATTATGTAGGTATGCTCGAGTATTTACTATTGGTACCTACAATTACTACCTAACATAAACTTTAACCGTGAACTCCATAATAGTTCAATAATAAATATGCGACAATGTAAATCACATGATTACAACAAAAAAAAAAAACTACAAAAAAACCCCATGAGTTTCTTGTGTCTTCTTCTCATTGGAGGTCGCGTTTCGAAGACACGGTAGATTACTTTATATAACTGACGATTCAAAGAGATATATTGTAATATCCGAATGAAAAAAAGTACTTTGAATTTTGAACAGGTAATTTTAGATCAGCGTGATTAATCTTATGCTCTTTAAACCTCGAAGTCTTCAAGTCTAGAGTAAATAGGTTTCTTCTAGGAAAGCATGATACATCGTCCACCTCACCGTTCGTTTTCCATTAGGTGCGGTGTGCATACCTCCTGCAATATGTTTATTTTTTGTCCTTATGAAGTATATAAAAATACTAGTTGCGTTCCGCAGTTTCACCCGCGTATTAAAAAAAAAACCTTTCTTATCGTACGCCTACATCATGTAAAGAACACACTCTCCAAATTTCATGTCTCTAGGACCAGCGGTTTGCGCTCTGCGTCGATATATCATTAAGTCAATCATCAATCAGAACTTTGAATTTTATATGTGCAGATACAACAAACCTATTATAAAATATTAGAGAAGCACTTATCATGAATCAATAGGCAGATATAATGCTGAACGAACATTTAAACTGGGTTGACATCCATTTTCGGTTGGCGAACGAGAAATCACAATTACAATTCAAAACATCAAATCAATGTAAATGAAGTTGGTAATTATGAATACAACTGAAACAAAAAAAAAGTATGTCAACACTTTAGTATGCTAGTCTTAAATGCTGTCTGAGAACGCTTTCAATGAACTAGAAACCAGTGAAATGACTCAATTAAAAGAAATCATTACTAACTACAAGCAATTCAGAAGTGAGAACCATTAAGAAACTGTACAGGTAACGATGACAAAGGTGAAGTATGCATGAGTAAATATAAATTCCATATATTGCGCTACTAAGCTTATTTACATAAGTTTGCTTGACATGAAATACATGAGAATTTAGCGGACGATTGATATCCAGACCAACATAAAGTTGAAGTAGTTAGTCGTTGTGCATCAAGCACCATACATGAGTTGCCCACTTTCGCGGCAGTTCCAGGCCAGACGTGCAGCCGACCGCTCAGCCAATGGAAATAATTAAAAGCAAAATTGACTGGAGACAGCTAGGCGCCTTACTTTTGCGTCTATAGTTGCATCGACTTAATAACACACTACAATCACTCACATATGTACGTTAAACACACAACTAGCGCAACATTGTCTGCATCTATATTGTTTCCTATGAGAGCTATTCCACATACAATGTATCATTTCTCTCAGTTCTATCAATGAAATTACATGACAGAGAACACGGAGCGAAAGTTGTGACAGTCAAGACATGATTTGATGAGAATTTAAATGCAGATACAAATTGCAGACTCCTAAATCAGCAGTAGCGAAGTACTAGACATTTAAGAACAATTTTAAAACAAACGTAGGCGTCAATTACTCACGGTCTGATTTGCATATCGCCAATGAAAGTGTAGAGATTTAGGTCGGTCTACTTAGCTGCATTCATTGTATATTATTATTAGCTAGGTATATGATGGATGGACCATTTAAACTAGAAACATTTTTGCAGATAAAACCGTCTAAAGTAGTTCTATTTGCAAATTTATGATCAGAAACGAGAACGTGAAACTCAGGTTTTTTTCTTTGAATGAAATAGAAAATTAGTTGTACATGCTGAACGGCTACTGAGCGGTGGTTATTAGACGATCTAAAAACCAGTCCATTTGAATATTAGTCGCTCCAGTTGCTTCGTCTCGCTCCCGATTGTCGTGCGAAATATCGCGTGAATCCCGCGCTACCAATCCGCACTTCACTAATACCTTCGAGACGCCCGCCGCCGTGAAAATTAAGTTTTATGGACTAACCCGTTAATAATTGGAAGTAAACAAACGATTCATCTTTAGGCAAGTTTAAGAGAGATGACAAAGTGGGACGGTGAAAAAGTGAAGTTTCGTCAAATGCACCACTTACCTAATTCACGAGAGCGGAACTGATGCCAACGGAAGCATTGTCCCGCAGCATTCAGCTCAGTTAGTTGCAGCTCTCGTATTAGATAACGTGCTCACGAAAGCGCGTAATAAACAATCGGAACAATTTCGCATTTGAACTCAGAGGACAGCCCCAACCTAATTACTAATTTACAAATTATACCTATTTTTAGCAAACTACAGTAAGAAGTGTGATATAAATTTGATGCCACGTATGCATGTTTGTTTGTTTATGCGCTAATTAGTTACTTATTTACTTGACTTTATAGTGCACGTTTTCCCATACAAACGTATTAACTGTTTTCGTCCTCAAAATTGCCTCTAGAGCAAACGCCAAAATAGTTTAATTCATTATGATATCACATGATCGTTTTGAATCGTCTTAAGACTCCTTCTTTGTGTAGTGGTGTGGCTCACCCAGTGTTAAGGTTCTTAGGTCAATTATAATATGATTTTCAATGTAAGCACACCGTGAAAAATGAGCAACAAATCTTATTAAAGAGACTTGTTATTCCTATGATATTTTCCATTAGCCTCGTAAAGATGAACGATTAGCAAACGTGGTCGGAACGCAGAGCGTGATAGTATCTGAAGCGCGTGAGACCGATACATCGCACGGTAAAGTTCCTCAATGTTCACACGCCCTCGAGCGTTCGTGGTCTGTCAAACGCCTACGCATATTTACGTTTGACATTAGTGAATCACAAATCTGGCACTAGTTGAAAAAAAGTAATTATCTGACTAGTAAAATACGTACCTATACTTACTATTAGAACTTATATTTGAGAATAAGTTTGATCACAGAGCTCATAGGTAATCCTGACAGGATTCCATTAGGGCTACTCGGACCGGGGCGTGGGCGCCACAATGCCACTAACGAGGGTCCCGATATCATCTGACAGACGAAAGACATTAGTAAATGCTTGAGAGCCAACACAAAGAGGGCAGATAAGAAAAACTTTACAAAAAGTCCAGGCCAGACGCACAACGAAGTGATGTTCCTTGCGCCCTTAGTGTTTGCATCGGTTTACAAGATAGTGTAACATCATTGTGCATAAAAAGAAAACATTGCTGGAGCATAGCACACTAATCATGACAACGTGGATCTAGTAACGAGCTTATTTTCTTTAATCAGAACTATGCATCAGTTCTCCATCATAAAAGAGAAAGGTAAATACAGATATAAGTAGAAACTTAAAGAAAGACAGATATCTTCACTTTGTTCATTAAGAAGCACTTACGCCTATTAACAACATACTATAAAAGCAAAAAAAATATTTCTTTCGAGAAACATTGACGATAAACTACTTAGTTTTGCAATGGGATGTGAAACTGATATGCAAATAACTACAGAAACCATACAATAACAATCATAACACCAACACATTAACTATTGACGCAAATACAGTGGAGTCATTAAAAAGTACACGAGTGGAAACAGCGACGGACACTTCAGTAGTTTAAATACAGGGTGCTCCGAGGAGGGGGTATTAAGCCGAAAGGGGATTGTTCTATCTAGAGGTCTAGGCGAACAACTTTTGTTCTACTAGTTTTGGAAATTCGAAGTAGTTTTCGAAAATTTTGAATTTAAAGTTTGCATGAAAATCAGCTGTTTTTTAGAGTTTGAGGTCATTGGCCTTAAGGTGCCCTTTTATTTAGTTTGAACCACTACAATCTAAACAAACATTAATTGCCTTTTTTTTTTACAAAAACAGCTGTTTTTTTAGTGATACAACTTTAAAATTTTCGAAAAAAAGTTCGAATTTCCAAAAGTCGTAGAATAAAAGTTGTTCGCCTAGACCTCTAGAACAACCCCCTTTCGGCTTAATACCCCCTCGTCGAAACACCCTGTATATATAGCGCGTATTAATACATATCAATTGGAATGGTAATATGAAATAAGCTTTAATGTTATTGAATCCATTGCAGAACTTATAATGTCATATATAGTGGAGAGATATAATACAATTTATTAAACTATTTAATATCTGTCTATCGATCCTCTTTATTCTTTCACAATGCGATACGTCTTTTGACCTTGTGTCGCAGCCTTGACAACTGTTTTCCAATGACTTGATAATAATATCCAGCGAAACATAAAGAAAAAACAATGTCAATCGTTTAGAAACAAATCAGGGTAATCTCTATCAGCGCATTAGACAGAAATGTCAATTTACCTTGATTTCACTGGCTGCGGTACTGAAATTTGTTTCGTCACAGACGATCACGACAGTCATGAAAGACGAACTGTTATAGAGGTCACATCTCGACGCTCCGATCGGGCTACAATTACATGACTCGACCGGGTGATCATTTACAGTCATTATTCTCGTGCGAAGAAATGAATATGTCGCCCACACGTACATTTTGCGTGATGTGGCGATGTTCGCCTGTAAAGTAACCCTTTAAGTACAGCAATTAGAAATGCAGAGGCAATAACGTTTAATTGCCTCATCTTAAATGGGACTGCAATTTTATTGACGCAGTTAATTTGATGTTCGACTTTGATAAAAAAAAATCTACTCGTCTTCAATTATCGTAAGACAATAAAATTGTTGAAGCATCGAATTTTGCGCTCGGATCATATCTAAGTCCGGAAGACGATAATCATAGCGTAGGTGCACTGATAAACGTGTAAATAATGTGTAAATATCAGAAACTGCGTTGGGAATGGTTCTGAGAGATCGTAGAGTCGCGGTGGCGCTGCGGTGTGCGCGGGCGCATTCGCATCACTTTCACACTTTCACTAGGCCGACGCCCCCACGCAGCGCGAACTGTCCGCGACGACAATGCCATTGAATGTTGCAATACGTTACACAACACGCTTGTCATGCAACTCAACACACCGTTCTAACCGTAAACACATGCAGCCACAAATCACTCAATAAGTAGATCCAACAATACCTGACCACTTGTTCAAGATTATCTCCACCTTATCGATAACAAAGAACTAACCGAGTAACAACCTAAAAACCTAATTCATTTAGTGTCAAAAGAGATTAGCGATACAGCAAACAACTTGAACATTTGGCATTGAAAATATTTCAAAAACACAGCGTGAAACAGTGAAATCGATGAGCAATAGTCACGACATTCCTAAAAAGAATGAAATGGAACGTAATCCAATTTAGATAAGTATAAATTGAATTTTTCAGAGTCGTACTGACATTGCAGTAAATAAACATGGCGACCAAATTGTTACTGATATAACAGTATACATTCGTGATGACCGAGATAGTTATCATTCTAGTTTTAAAGAAAACATAACTAGCGATAAAACTGGGGAACTAACAAAAGTTCGTTGTAAAATGGGAGCGTCGAACAAAGAATGGTAAAAATAACAAGAGTAATGCAGGAGAATTAACATTAACAACAGCTTTAAACAACAATTTAAGAAGAGTAAAAAGGAACAATGTTCTATTTCTGAAAGCTGTCGCGTTGTAGAACATGATACGGCTATTCATTTAACGAAAGAAACCCGGTTACCTCCAAAGCCGTATATTCTGAATGCAGCGCCGCAGTAGCGTTTCGCTACTTGGCGCTAAAAAAAATAAAAGCCCAGAATGAGGAAGCGAAGCAGGCGGGCGGTAGCTCAGACCAAGGTTGTGTGAACCAGTTTAAGAAATTATTTTACACTTGCTTTGTCGTTTCAGCTTTAAATAAAAAACTCCTCAACCAGTAACTACAAGTTAATTTAGTTTAAACAATGAGAACTGAAAGTAAATAAATACTCTAAATTAATTACCAGAGCATGTTCTCTCGTGCGTGATTTTACCTTTACTTAATAGTTCCATTTAGAAACTATTTTAAACCAAAAACTTGTCAAATTATTCAAAATGTTCGACATCGATATATTTCACGTTTAATATTTCACGATTCGTGACCCTTAGAGAGCAAGTCGAGTGGATAATTCAAACACAAAGTGAATTTTCACTTGAAATAAGAAACGATTTAGAAAGTTCTATAGCTTTTACATTATTAAAACTCGTGTTACGCGCGGTAAACGCTTTCGTTGCACTTCAATTGAAATGGACTTTCAATTACTCTATCTGTTGTATTGTTACCATTGTTTGTACTTCTCTATTGCTATATTTAAGTCAGTCAGAAAAGCCGTCAGGCCGCCGTATTCAATGCTTTTACTAAAGTTCGATCTTAATTACATGTCTGATAGGTATTTTATGCAAACAACTCTTTGTGTTGCCTGCCAGTTCAGTTGGGCACAAGGACAATAGTGCCATGAATCTGTTATAAACAGATCATTGTACTGGATCCGCTATTATAAGGATCTCTTTGTACCAGGAAAACAATAACACGCATAATCTGTTTTAATAATAAACGGATATTGAGTGAGCGTGAATGGAATGAAAATTCGTATGCGATGCAGTAACTTCGCAAGGCTTTGAACAAGTCTAATGAAATTCGAAATGTTCGCCATCAAACCGCGTTGCAATGCAACGGTCGGTAAGCAAGGACAAAACATGAAAAACAACACCCATAAAATCCGGCTCATTTGAAAAATTGGATGCGCCTGTTCCGTTAATGGTTCAACCGGACGATGCTAATTGCGTAAGAGGCGTACGTAACGAGGTCTTAATTGGAATGCGCCCCAATTAATGGTGGACTGTGTTCGTAGTGAGGCGATTCCATTTTGGAAATTGGACGGGTGTTTACGTGTCGGTTCCCGGGTGAATGGCCGCCGGTGAAAGTCGGGACGCGGATATGGGTCAGGTGGTCATTTACCCGCAGGTATCTCGCACCTCTCTCCCGGCCTAATTCTATGTGGAATTATGTCAGAAACAGTTGCAGTTTCACTCGCTACACATTATATGCAACTAATAAATGTGTTGTGGAACAGATTGACGTTATTATTACATATGCGGGAAGAATGAATTTTGTAAGTAGCACAGTGGACAATCTGCTATATATTTTAATAATAGGGACTGGACCCAACTAGCACTGGGCAGGGAAGAGTGGACAGAAGGCCTTTGCCCTGCAGTGGGACAAAATAAGCTAAAAATAAATAAATTAGTTAGTTACCTTAATTCTTTGTTACCTACTGTATTGCATTGGAGGATCCTGTAGAAATAGCTGTAGTTGTTTTGGAAATACATAAGTATTGCTATAGGTATTCATATGCCTTGGACACAATAGTCGTAATAACCTAAAAATATTAAAGATCAATAATAGATAAGTAGCTATCTACATAAAACAACAGATAAGTATCTATATAAAGTAATAAATACTTACATAAAGTTGAAAGACAACAATACCGAGACAGTTATTGTAGTAAATCAATTAGCAGCAATATAATCTGATACTTAAAAGTGCTCCGTTATGAAAAGCCCGTAGCAAACAGCCCAGTTAGGGAGGGTTTGTTAACAGTCATTCTACTAATGGTCTACATTAACATTTCTTTTTTTTATTTACATAATAGTATGTAACAACAAAACTGTATAAGTACCTAGGAAAATAATCGAAATCCAAAAATTAAGTACAAAAAATATCTTCCTGTCCCTTAATTATGTTTGGAATTAGAATTAATTGTTTGGAACGTCTGTGAATGAGTGGTTTATTTCATAACATTAGGAATGAAGCTCTAAACGAAGCATTCTTGCCCCCATGTGGCTATGTTAAAAGAATTGATTAGCATAATAGAAATGGTAATTATTCTTTCTGTCCGTTTTTACTTTGTCGACCGTAAAGTTATAAATGTTGACAGACACTTCTTCAAGCGAAGAGGAAATAGATTTCATTCATTTTTAAAAAGGTTAGTTTATTATTCGCTATTTGCTAAATTACTGTAGTGACTGTGCAGGATGGTTTCTTTTACAAAAGTGTTGAATAATACGATGCAGCAGGTACCTAAGTGACATGGTAGTTTTTTCGTTTTCATTCAGTTCTATTTTCAGCGTTCCACTTATTTTGTCGTATTGTTGAATATTGTAACAAGAATGTTCAAAACTTGTAACGTTTTAAATGTGGTTTCCGGTGTGAGCTCTTTATTTACGCTAGGCCTCCCAAGGACACGAGAACCACACTTTCACCTCCCACTGTTTTACAAGAGAAAGTCCATGTTTTTGAACCCCTCTTTATAATCTCTGACCTCATTCAACTTGGCAACTTAAGGAGCGAGCCGTTGAAACTTGAAATAAACTCAGTGTATGCAGCTGCACTGCATCAGGCAGTCACATTGATGTATATCGGCACATAAGAACCGGCAAATGAAGGTTTATCTTTGAAGTGAGACAAGTATGTGATCTGGGTATTGATAGAGGCATACCGTACGAAGGGCAGAAAGGATTCTGTGAGGAATTCGTGCGTGCTATGATACATCTTGATAACATAATGTAGTGCTCAATTAGAAGACCATTATCACAGGATGTTATGGCAATAACGATTCATAGCGTGGATCAATTAAATAGCCTGTGTTGTAATTTAGATTTTGTGTTAGAATTTAAATTTAAGAAAAGTTTCCTCAATTTTCTAGGTCAAGTATATGACCCAGAACC
This sequence comes from Idaea biselata, assembly GCA_958496205.1. NCBI lineage: Eukaryota > Metazoa > Arthropoda > Insecta > Lepidoptera > Geometridae > Idaea > Idaea biselata. The sequence continues at coordinate 12,861,959 of OY292400.1, read as the reverse complement.
CTCATATTGAATGGGAAGTCCGACCAAAGTATCTCGGATCTGATAATAATCAGAACCATAATTAATTTGTGGACAGAATTAATGATGGCATTCAATTGCGGAGATCGTTCATAGGAAACATCGATTCACGCTTCATTTGGTTTTCATATTGTGTTTCGTTAAAACTGTCAGCCTGTATTTGGTCAGAAAAACAATTTGAAGTTTCGTGGCCTTCCTTATTATAGTCACGTAACACGAGGAAGTCAAATGATAGGACATTGTTTTTTATGAAGATCGAGCGACTAGGACATGTTTGGCATTGATTATCGCCGGCTACTTAAAAATAAGACTTCTAAGAATTCATGAAAATAAATAGACAAAACTAACACGAATTTCAAGTAAAGTGACTAAACTTATGTGTCTGTTAATTACAATAATCGATTCCGTCTTAGAGAATAAATTTGATTTGTCACGCGCAGCATACAGCTTTCGAGCAATAAAGAGGAAGTTACTCAGGAAGCAATAAATACTGTTATTTAGATATTCACTTTCATAAAATTTCACTTATGTTTAGAGACACTTTATTTTGGGCACACGTCAGTATTTTTATGCCATTATTTGGAGAATAAATTAGTGAGCACGAGCACACAACAAGAGATCGAAAGAAAAAACATATTTTTGACGAAATGTCAAAGGTATCATCTATATTCTATATACTCACATTTCAGATATTTCGGAGAGATGGAAAGTAGCTTACCTGCAAATAAATAACGATATTGATCAAAACATAATATCTTAAATAATAAAAAAGCTTTTCAATGCAAAACAAGCGACTTACGACGAAATTGAACAATATAATAGGTAGATTTTATTAACCCTTGATTAAACATATATTTTGACAAATAACTAATATCTAGTCAAAATAATACTTAATCTATAAAGAAAAGAAAGCGTGTATGAAACATTATATGAATATGTGCGTGCATCCAGGACTTGGCTGGAGAATATTTTACTTTTACTTTTCGCTTGATCATATCTTTAACAAACAAAGTTTTTATTAATACAATTATTGCAAGACAGTTATAAATGGATAACTACTTCCAGGAACATTAAAAATATAATAAACACTGTTAAATATTAATAAAACACTTTTTGCTGTCTTTACATTTTTCCTGCAACTCATCCAAAAGCTGTCTGACATTTGAAAAAGAATCAACGGGTTTCGCATAGCGTTGCCGTCGCATTTAAAAATACAAGTCGCGATCTAGACGAATGAATATTCATGGAAAGAAACTATTTGCATGAGTAATTGATAGAAGTGAAACATCAGCTTGACAGGTAGGTTGTGTTAATTGAACCAGCCGAGGATTTATCGCGCATATGTGTCGAAGATAATACATTTACAGGGGTATAGAAATAACATCTTCAAACGTCGGGCATTCAAATGATAAAAACAACACGACACACCGAGGACACGACGAGGACAGTCTACCTACGATTTCTCGTAGGTAGACTGTCCTCTTAATTCCAGGTGAATCAATAATATGTAATCAATAAAATTAATTTTGCATCGTTTTAATACGTACTTTACCGCTACTTGGTGTATGGATGTGTGGTTTCGGAACACGACTTCCAATGAAAAGCTCAAGGTGGGTTTAATTTTTCGTAATCATGTTTAAGTATAGCTTCGATTATTGATTGTACAATGTGAATCGTGATGCGGTGAAAGAATAGGGTTTCTACTCAGTAAGATCGGAGAAAGTGCAAAAATATGGAGATTATTTTATTACATAACACTAGCTTATTTCAAGCGACCATCCTCGAGGCTAACATCCGTATAATTAGACGAATCTGAGTGATTACTTTGGCTAAGCAATGCCCTGTCTGCTCGTTTACTGATTTTTAACGTCCACGAAACCGTGACAGACACATTACTTAGACAAGTAATTACTTAGAATTGACTATAAATACGAGTGTTAAGGTCATAGCACACTTACACGACTCCGCTCCTACCCGGCAAAAATAATATAATTCAAATATGGGCTTTAAATATTGATCTTTAGATATATTTTACATTGGCATCATAAATTAGCAGACAGCTCGCTTACAGCGAGCTTACCGCCGTCAGACTGCTCGGGAGTCGACGCCTCGCTGGCCGCACGTTGTAGCCTAGCGGTCTGCTAGCAGTAGCCGCGCGCGCCGTCGCGGAGTGTTGGCAACCGTACGATTTAAATCGTATTCGCGAAAAGCGAGAGCGGTAGGCGGGTGGACAGCTGGCCGTCTGCTAGCTGTCGCCGCGTGGACTGCTGGTTGCCTGCTAGCTGCAGTGTTGGGTGGGAGCGGTGTTAGAGCAGAGTCGTTAAGTGTGCTATGACCTTTAGAAGTGTAAACCCATTCTAAAACCAGTAATTTTTAAATGTCTTTAACAAACGCTGAGCTAGCAGGTTAATGGAATTACATTCTGTAATGTTTATACAACTCCTAAGGATGACTTTAAAACACAGTTACTTGGTTTGATAAACCCTACGGTAACGTGATAAAATACGATAGTTTTTCATTGACTTATTTTATCATATATAATTTACTTATAGCTTAGTCGTCCATTTCGAAGCATATTATTACAATCTCGATGATAACTTAAATTACTTTTTACGTGTAAGTTATGAATATTTATTCTATGATTTGTAAGAATTTTTTATACTTAGTAAAATTCAAAGGATTCTTTATATTTTCCGTGTAATTTACCGCATTTTTTACTATGCCCTATTTCAGAAACTTAGATCAAAAATGTAAACATAAATCCCATACATTTATTTGAAAGTGACTGCTCTTTATTTATTTTTCCTTTAAAATTGACAGTTTTTTATTTACATTTTTGATGTAAGTTTCTGAAATAGAGTTATAGAATTTTCAATCAATAACGGACGATGTCAACAAAATTCAATATAAGGTCAAGCGGGGCTATTTCAACTAAAAAAATGTTCACATGAACTTTGTAAGTTAACACACTCGTTTATAATTACATTAAGGTCGATATGATAAATACATATGAAAAAGGCTTGATTTGAGATCATTTTTCACTTAGCACAAAAACAAAAATACCCATTTTGTATGTTAAAAACACAAAGTTTCTCAAAAAAGCCAGCAATAGTTGCAATTACCCCTTGGCGGGGTAATTTCAACTTTGGCTTATAAATATCCTACTAATGCGGTTATGGTGTTAAATTCTAAGCTGAACAATAATCATGGCATCTTTCAATCAAATTTGTATCTTACTGCCACGTAAGAAGGCCTAGTGTTGTATAAAAACACTTTAAACGTTTTGGAGGGGTAATTTCAACTATTGTCTATAGACAGTAGGGCTGGGACGCACGTTGCCCAACATGGTCGATAAATTGGATCACACTAAAATGACTAAATATACATACTTACTAGCCCTTATTGCAAAAAAATAAAGTTTTTTTTATGTTATTTCATATAAAATTTTAATTGCAAATATTATTAACACAGGTATTTTTCAAGATTCTTTTACTTATTTAGTTTTATGTCTGTTTTACTTGGAATAGGCAAGTGTTTGACCACAGATTGTTTGATGGTAAGCAATGGTGCTCTAAGATGAAGCGCGCTTGCCTAGAAAAACTATATCTACTTATCTAAAACCTTTGATTTTCATAGGTAATTTGATTTAATCGCTATCTTCTTTCGTGTTAATGGTCCTATGAACTTCCGACGAATTGAACATTACTTTATGGCATTTTAAGAATCACTGGAGTTAAAAAAAGAGAACTTTAATTAAGCATCTTTATTGTTAACTTTCCTTTTCTTACTAGAAATGGGAACAATCTTTGGAATGGAACTAAAACATTAATTTAAAATATTCTTACACCTCACATTTATACTTAAACTAGAAATAACTTCTTATTTATTTAGTAAGTAGTGAGATCAGATGTGGGACTTATGTACTACTTTTATGGCACTATTTTATCACACTGGAATGGAACTAAAACATTAATTTAAGATATTCTTACACCTCACATTTATACTTAAACTAGAAATAACTTCTTATTTACTTAGTAAGTAGTGAGATCAGAAGTGGGACTTATATACCATTTTGCTGGCCCTATTTTATCATCAGAATCATCACACTGCTTCCACAACATCAATTTTGCAAGGAAATATATATTCACTACCCTTAATTTCGGGATCTGGAAGATAACTAATAATGTCGGTTTTATCTATAATTGAATGGTCATTATCAATAACGCGAAAAACTTGTTTATTTTTTTTAAACGACTTGAAACCCTGTACAACAATTTTTTCTTTGATCATGTCTTCTATCTGGCACACATATTTATAAGTTTTCTTCCCTTTGCTTGAACTGAATTTAACCAATACAAATTTGTCTTTCTTTGGATCTTGTGTCTTGAAAAAACTATAACCTGGATCTTGTGTCTTCGAAGAAGTGGCTGACATATCTACACTATCACCAGGAAAAGGTTTGTTTTCGGATAACATATCGTCGTCTGCAAGTTGCTGTTCAAGCAAAATATTTTTAAAATAGCATTCCATATCTTCGTCTTCGGAGTCATTTATTGATTTGTATGAACAACTGCTATCGCTATCATCAGTATCTGTGATCCTTTCTTTATATGTCTTCTTCTGTCGTTTTTGTTTCTTCTGATTACCACCTGGTTGCCTTTGTTGTAGTTTCTTTTTTCGTTGATCTTGTTTTTTTTGTATCTTATTTTCTTTATTTTGTAATTTAGCCTCTTTCTTTTTTAGTTTGTCTAGTCTTATCTTCTCTTTTTTTTCATTATCTTCAGTCATTCTTTGAATCACATCGTTATATGTCAAAACTTCTGCGGTACTGTTTATTATCCTTTTTTTCTGGGTTTTAGGCTGATCATTTTTGCGGACAGTCTTCAATAGAAGTTCTTCAAATGTTATGTTAGGGTCTTGAATATTTTTATTTACTTCTTGCGGTAGGTGAATTGTTTCGCACTTCAAAATTTTAAGAGAGTTTGGCAATAGACTACTGTCAATTCTGTTAGGTATTTGTAATTGGATAAGGGTTTTTGTTTTCTCTGAATTTTTGTCTGACCACTTTGTATCCTTCCTATTAATTCTTTCATAAGTTTTTAAAACTTTCTGTGACTCTTGAAGTATAAATTTAGAATCTTGTTCAGGTCTACGATTCGTGTTTGTTTCTTCTTTTATGTGCAGTACATCATTGGAATAGTTTTCTTTAATTAGCTGATTACTTTTATTTTCATATTTTTGAGGTAAAATTTTTCTCTGTTTGATTTTCATACTATTATCTATTTCTTGCAGTGACATTTTTGGGCGTCTTACATGCTCCTGAGATGATCTTATATCCAAACTTCTTTTCCGATATTTATTTTCTGTCTCAATTTCATTCTCTTTTTGGTTTGGTTCGTTAATTGCTTTTAAAGTTAGTGATAATAAGCTTGGAACTATAACTGATTTGCTCATAATAGTAATTTCAACACAGCTCATTACATCGGGTACCATAACATTCTCTGGTTGGGCTTTGTCGGTTTCAACAAGCTGTGCTTGAGCATTTTCCCATTTCTGCAATGTCAAATTATCAAATAATTGTCTCGGTATGGCGTTTCTATTTACCGGATATATCCCGGTTCTTTTAAAGCCATTTTGCAGAATGACAGGGTTAATTTCATCCCAGACTTCAGTCAAAAGCCTAGCGAATTCGCCTTTTGGTAGGTTGACACCAATATGTAGCCTCTGCCATTGGATTATTTTTTCTTCCCAACGATCTTTTAGCGGTTTCATCGTACTACAATCCAATGGTTGCAGTATATGCGACGAGTGTGGTGGTAATTTAAGGATTGTAATTCTTTCGGATGCTGCATATTTTATAACGTTCAAATCAATATGAGTAGCATGCCCATCAAATATAAGCAGCACAGGTCGCTGTTTGCCAATCGCTGGTACAAATACTTCTCTTAAATACTTTTCAAAAATTGATGTTTCCATCCACCCCTTCTCGCTTACAGAGTATGCCGTTTTTACATTTGGGTTTTTATATACCCATTCCGACCACAAATGTTTCCCTTGGAAAACAATCAGTGCAGGAACTTTGTCACCATTTGCATTTATCGCTAGGAGAACAGTGGTGTTGTTACGTCCAGGGCCACTTGTTGTTCTTGTGGATTGGTATCCTTTTTTACCGAGCACTTTCCCTTTAACTGGGTCGTTACATAAACTGGTTTCATCTAAGTTATACATTTGCTTCGGTTTGTCTGATAGTCCTAATTCATCAATCACCTTCTCTAGCATGTCAAAATATCCGTACACTATAAATGGATCACAGGCTTTCCGTCTGGCCATCTCAACTGGTTGGGGCTTTTTGATACTTAGGTTGTGCCTTTTCTGAAATCCATGGAACCAATCTTTTCCAGGCATGTCATCTTTGAACGGAGTTACTATGCCATTACGACGAACATATTCGGATATTAAAATTTTTGTTTCTTTTCTGGTCAACGGGAACCCATTCTTTTCCATGATATGCAAACACTCTGCTATATTACTTTCAACATCGATAGAGAACACTGTCGGTCTACCTGCTCTATCATTCGTTGAATGTGTTTCATACAGTCTTGATACTATTGTGGATCTTGGAATGCCATAGACATCAGCAGCTTGATAAGAATTCATTTTCTTACTGCGAACATCTTCAACTGCCATAAGAAGTTTGTCTAGTGAGTATTGTTTTTCTTTTTTTCGTATATAATGTCGCACCATCTAAAAAAATACGAAAATACCATACATAAAATAGTAGTTCAATCTGAATAAGATTTGCGTTGATAGCCTAGATTTGACATGTTTCTGAAAACTTCTATAGGTACGTTGAAGGAACATAGGTACTTACGTAGATACTTCTGCTGAGTTCACTACACAATGCAAAAAAACCGGCCAAGTACCATAGAAGGGTTCCGTACCATTTACGAGCAAAAAACTGCAAAAAATCATGTTTGTTGTATGGGAGCCCCCTTAAATATTTATTTTATTTTGTTTTTAGTATTTGTTGTTATAGCGGCAACAGAAATACATCATCTGTGAAAATTTCAACTCTCTAGCTATCACGGTTCATGAGATACAGCCTGGTGACAGACTGACAGACGGACAGACGGACGGACAGACGGACGGACAGACGGACGGACAGACGGACGGACAGACGGACGGACAGACGGACGGACAGACGGACAGCGAAGTCTTAGTAATAGGGTCCCGTTTTTACCCTTTGGGTACGGAACCCTAAAAAAGCATATAAAAAGCAAAATCGCCCAACTATCCACTAAGATGTTCACTCGGTCGATATCGGTAATGATAAAATAGCTATAAATTATAAATAATGTTACTGCATGCGCCAACGCAACGTTTTTGTTACGTATTACGAGTAATAAAGTATCGATATGGGGCCATCACTAGTATTTTTTAACGCCATACAAAACTAAGCAGGGCAATTTCGACTTTAGGTTAGTTTAAATAGCCCCACTTCAATATCTTAGCGGGGTTATTCAAACTACCTAAAAATCTTTTTAAAAACGTAGTTTTACATATAACAAATAAGTGAAAAACAACTCACGTTTCGTATTTTCTTCACTCGCCTTCTGTTATTGTGAAAATAACCGTTCAAAACACTATTTTTGTTAAAAAATGTGACGACCGTCTATGCTACCACTGTTTCGCAAAATGGCGTCGGAAAAAAAAGGTCTGTAGGTCAAACAGTTTATGCCTCAGCAGCGCCATCTATAAAATATTGTCGACTTTAGGTGTTCACCTGCTTGGATCTAGATGGCGCTTTTGAGTAAATATAGTAAAGTGAGAGTTATTGTCATTAGTTGAAATAACCCCTCAGTTTAAATAACCCCGCCCTACCTTATGTTTATTCATTTGGATATTTACATAACACTTTGAATAGTTAGTAACCTAACGTCTGGCTCATAAGTTTATATTATAATTAAATATTTTCAAAAAAATATATTTACAGGATCAGGTGTAGTTCTTTATTTAGTTGTTTTAGCATTTATTGCCATATGGGTCGCACTATGGTACCAACTAACCTTCAAGATGCGTATGTATGTACCGATAGGTTGGAAAGTAAGTATAGTATTAAAAAAAAGTGGCTGTGACATACGGACGGACAGACGGACAGACGGACAGACGGACAGACGGACAGACGGACAGACAGACAGACATGACGAATCTATAAGGGTTCCGTTTTTTGCCATTTGGCTACGGAACCCTAAAAATGGGTACTTTGTGTTGTGATTTAAAGTGTACTAGCAGCGTCCCGGGGTTCACCCGCGTAAGTCCCGATCCCACAAGAATATCGGTAGGTATAAAAAGTATCCTATGTGTTATTCCAAGTCTTCATCTACCTCGATACCGAGATTCATCGCAATCAATTCAGCGATTCAGAGTATTAAACTTTGACGTTCATAATATTAGTAGGAATGAAGTCAGAATAACAATTGTCGGCTCTTTAGATATATCAACAACGTCAATATATTCGTGATCTGCTAGCCGACAGTCGATCGGTGTCGGTGCATCGTAATCTACTCTTTTAACATTCCCAGAGCGACCTGCAAACTGAACTGCGTTCTTAGTTGATAGTATAACTTGAGAGTGAGAATAATGACGTTGAGACGAGGCGCGTGAACCATGTTGCACGTTGATTGACAGTTGCATGCATCCTGCGTATTAAACGATAGGCCTGTTTACTAGGTAGGTAGTACTTACACCTAAATCCGATGTGCTAGTTATCGACATCATAAATGGAGAACTTCAGTAATTAAGTTAAAAAGGTGATCGCATAGTGAAGGCGTGATTTATTTTAACAAGTGTTGGATGGAGTAGGTATTTCTTATTATAATTCTGTTGGTGCGTCGAAAATAGTAGACAGTGAACCATAGGTACACATTTTTAAATTCGCGTGTGTGTGGTCTAAGGGTTTAAGACGTTGCGAACTTGCGACTGAAACGCGCTGAGTTCAAGTCTCGCTGCGAGTGATTTGTGATTTTCGAGGAAGTAGGTAGATATTGTTCCTTGAAAATATTTCTAATAGGTACTTATTGAAAGTGTTAAATAATAAACAAACTAAGTAGGTACCAACATAGGTTCGACAACCCAGCTGTTTACGCAGCAACACAATATTGATAACAATATCACAGAGAACGTGGCGCGTAACGCACACATAGCTCCGATATCTACCCTACATCATGCATGAAACACGTCTCACAACGAACATCCTCGCGGCGGCTCGGCTCGTAACAGTTACTTCGTTAATCCTCGTCTACGCGTCTGTAACATATCTCTCGCTCGTTCATTGCGAACGTGCCGTAGCAGGAAAGAGACGGCTACACGTCCTTGTTGCTGCAACGCTCCGAACCGGGGGCGCGACGCGGAATGAATCGACCGCCATTTTATTATTGTTAGTGTAGCGTCCTGCGAACTTGGAGCCGCGCGTGTTCTGTAACCTTGTTCTGTTGATAAACAATGTCTGTATCTAATGATATGGATGATTGGACTGAGGAGAAGTGTATTCAACTCATTCGAGAATTCAGAAGGAGACCTTTTCTATGGGATCAGAAACACAGATCGTATTACAGGAAATCGTTGAGGCCTATAGCTTGGCTGGAAATATCAAAATTGATTGGTATGTCTGAGTTCTGCTGCAGGCATAAAATAGGAATACTCATGTCGTCGTTTAGGAGAGAGAAGGCGAGAACCATTAACAGTCGAAAAACAGGAGGTAAGTCCTTTTTTTGTTTCGTAGTATTTTTTTAGCATGCGCGTCCGTGGTATTTATCCCTTAGCCTAAAAGAGACGGTCGGACGGAACACTGTCAAGGGTACGGTCAGAGACTTATAGCACGGTTACCTAGACGCCTAAGGTAGGTTACCTGATCAATTTTCTAATTTTGTGTTTTTTTGTTTCAGATCCAGCAAAATACTACTATAGTAGTTGGTTCGGTTTCAAATATATGGCATTTCTGTTAGATAAGCAGTCAGAGAGTGACCGTCGAACTAGGGTATGTAAGGACAACTTTTTGTCTTGTTTAGTTAGATATTTTTGAGTTGCCAAAGCGGTACCTGAGATAACCAGGAAGCGGTCCCGAGCGGTTAAAAAAGGTGATCGCGGCTAGTATAGGGTGACATGGTGCATATAAACTTGAACATTACAATAATCCCACCTCGCCGGAGCGCTCAGCACCGATACCTATGAGTGTTTTAGATTCAGTGGCGCTATTTTCGCCCATCGAGGTTCATATGCACATACTACTTATTCTAATAAGGTATACTAACAAGAAATATTGTTATAAAACCTATTTTTTCATTTTATTTAACAGATACAACAAGGTATAGAAGAAGACGAATTGGACGAACCAGACGAAGTAGAAATAAAGCTATTGTCAGAAGATGATGTTGAGTTTGTCGACGAAGAATTTAACGCAACCGAAAATTACGATACATCAGAAGAAACCAACGACATCCCCCCATCCCCAGAACCGATCCCCGAACCGAAAAAGAGAACAAATTCAGTATTACCTGATAAAACTCGGGAGCCAAATCAAAAGAAACCAAAGAAACATAAAGTAAGTAATGAGAATACAATGTCTTCTTTCCATTATGTTAGTGCTAGTCCGCCGTCAAGTGATTGTGAAGAAGAAATCCAACATTTTTCAAAGTATATAGCTGCGAAAATGAGAAAATATAGTGAGACCACCAAAAACGCTGTGCAACAAGCTATCTGTGAACTTTTATTTAAGGCTGATATGGCTAAAGGAAGCTATCAATCCGAATTTTTAGAGGGACAGCTAACTGAATCCAACGACACGATGTCAAAATCACTTGATATTAAAGTAAGTTATTCTGATAGTGAATAAGTCTTGAATTACTTTCTTAATTAAATTGTAAGGTAAAAACGTTAATTGTGCATTTAGCCATATTTTTATAAAGAAATTAAACATGACACGATTATTTTCCTTTGGTTTTAATTTAGATAAGTAGGAATAATCTAAAAATTCTGCACTTCAGCAAGTCAGTAGTGGGAGTTTAAGTAAACTATCACGTTTGCGTTAAAGCGAAACTTTTCTATAGGAAGTTGAAGCTTCAGATTAAGTCCGCTAAAAGCGCCCCGCTTTTCAATTTTCCATACAATTTTGCCGCTTACGCAGATGTGTTACTAACTTTTGCTATTTGGTAAAAACTCGCACCAGGCCCTTTGTAAACATAACAAGGTAGGTAGATAGCAGGCTAGTAGTACCAAAGTACCTATACAATGTGAAGTTAAAAAAAAAGTGTTAACAAATAAAACCGGCCAAGTGTGAGTCGGACTTGCGGACGAAGGGTTCCGTAAATCCGTACCACTACCACATTTAGGTACGCCGGAACTCTAAAATGAACACTGGACTAACCAATCCATGAAAGCAACTTGAACGTCACAATTTAATTTACTTCTGGCGCCAGTTTATAACTTAAATCATCGCGGTATTTCCTGTCTAGCTATCACGGTTCATGGGATACAGCCTGGTGACGACAGCGGAGTTTCAGTAATAGGGTCCCGTTTTTACCCTTTGGGTACGGAACCCTAAAAACATGTGTTAACAAAAACCTACAACACAAAGGGCCTGTAAGTCTGTGTACCTAGCATTGTAGATGATTTAAATACAAGAGATTTGAATTCATTTTTTATATTTATGGTTTTTCTATTATGAATTCACAATTATTATAAAAAACCGGCAAAGTGCAAGTCGGATTCCCGCACAAAGGTTTCCGTACCACAATCACAATTGGGTACGATCCCTAACATCAGGTATTTTTGCGTTTTTACGTCAATAATCACGTTTGTTGTTTGGGAGCCCCCTAAAATATTTGTTTTATTTTGTTTTTAGTATTTGTTGTTAAAGCGGCAACCGAAATACATCATCTGTGAAATTTTCAACAGGCCAGCTATTACGGTTCATGAGATACAGCCTGGTGACAGACGGACAGACGGTGAAGTCGTTTGGGTACGGAACCCTAAAAACCAAACAGTATTTTTAACCTTGCACGTTGCAAGAAAATAGGTTCAGTTGGTTTTTATATTATCAATTTTGCTTTGATAAACAACTATAGATTTTTTAATTTCGGACCATAATCTGACGTTTTGACTCCTTGTACTTATTTGACATTTTATCTTTCAGAAAGATGTGTCATATCGTAGTATATAATTAAAAAATACCATTTTATTATAAATATTGAAACTATCACGGCCGACATTAAAAACAATTTGGCTACGTACATTTTAGTCGCAGTGTCAATGTAAACGGGTAAAGCTCGAGCCTTCAGGGTATGGTAATTTACCTCCTTAGTAGGGCACGGGACACGGGCCGGGGAGGCCAAGGATACCGGTCATTTTCAAACTATCACACGAAGTTTATTGTGGCTATTTGCTAAATACCCGTATTATTATAATACGTAGCTGCCTCCGGTTTCACCCGCGTAAGTCCCGATCCCGTGGGAATATCGGGATCAAAGGTAGCCTATGTTACTCAGGGTGAATGTAGCTTTCTAATGGTGAAAGAAGTTTCATAAAGAAAGCAGTTCAGTAGTTTTTGAGTTTATTCATTACAAACATACACAACACACTCATACACACAAAAATATAAATCTTTCCTCTTTATAATATTAGTGTAGGTTAGTAGGATTTAACTATACCTTGGTGTATTAAAATCTTACTAATCTACGCTAATGTTGTAAAGAGTAGTACCATTGGTAACATTTATGTTTGTAAGTACTTAACGGGTAATCTCTGAAACTACTGAACCGATTCCAAAAATTCTTTTACCAATATAAAGCAACATTATCGTGGAGTAACATAGGCTAATTTTGTCTATGTTACTCCACTACTCAGATCCCAATACTTCCACGGGTTTAGGACCTATGCGGGTGAAACCGTGGAATTCTGCTAGTATTATCTATAAAGCTGAAACTTAGTGAGTAAGTAAACACGTATGCTTAGTATAATAATAAGTGTGCTTTTAGTAGCTTACTATGGGGCTAGATGTCGCTGTGTGAGGTTCACAGATTTACCCCCTTACTTATAAACGACGATTAACAGATGACTAAGTTATGTAACATTTGTTCCTGTCTGTCAACTTTGAAGCTTTATGTGACAGTAAAAGACAAACGATACATAGTTTATGCAGCTTTTAATCATCATTTATAAGTAAGGAGGTCTACTTAAAAGTTTTAAAAAGCTTACTACACTTTCACGCAAAAACTTCTGAACCGATTGCGTGGAAACTTGGTATGCAGATAGCTGGCGACTTGGATTAAGGTAACAGACGGACAGACAGACAGCGAAGTCTCAGTAATAGGGTCCTGTTTTTACCCTTTGGGTACGGGAACCCTAAAAACAAACATTGATCGACATAGACATTTTCGTAGATCGTGCCTGCAACGTATGCATAGTTAGACTCGTAAAGTAGGTAGGTATATATTGTAGCCATCGAACGGTTATAATAATTATAATAGGTAGGTAAGCATAAGCAAGCAAGTAGGTACCTATACGAGCGCAATGCTTCACTTCCCTGTTATTCTATAGAACTGATTTAAATATCGATCAATTGTATGTTAAACCGTAACTAAGGCATGAAGGTTCGATAATATTGCGACACGATCGTCCTTGAATAACTAATAACCACAACACGAGCATGTACCAGATTAGATTGCAGAGTCACACAGCAAGTAAAAAGGTACACATTCCAATTTGTCAAACGACCATTTAACTAATGTAGTTCTAATAAAGAGACCGCGACTAATAGCCAATTACTTTAGTCAAACGAGAGCAATTACTTAGTAATAGAGTAAATTGCTGCGGAAAAAAAACCTTTCTTGAAATGTCACAGCGCAAGCGACTGGGTCAAGTGGGCAGTATCCGTAAGGAGACCAATCTAGTTGACAAATCTACGGTGAACCAGTTAGTGGCAGACCACACCCGGGACTTCGGGCACGATCTTCATTACAGTCGCAAACATCAATCTGCAGCAAATGTCACGCAGCGAACGTTTAATGTATACCATGCATAAGCCTTCGCATCTCTGTTGTGATCACAGACCTACGTATAGCTAGACCACGCGAATTCATGTCCTTCAGAAAAAAGTTAAAAACCCTGACAAAACATCGCGGTAGTCAGCGCTAACTGGCATTCCGCGCGAGTTTATAGTTGCCGGAAGTCCGTAAAAACTAATAAAATGCCTCGTTGCGTGATCAGTAACTGCAAAATTCCAAAAAATTCGAGCACCCAAAGCAGGAACATATTTTCTGTGGCTGTGACGTCACAGTAGGTATCAAAAAGTCGGCACGGTCGGTTTCAGTACAAATCGAGGAACATGTGACGTCTACTAGATATATGTCTGTGGTTGTGATAATGTAGGCCTCGCCCAGTCTGATAGCATCTCACCGTCGTCAATGACTTCATGGAACGGGCCCTCGGACCCACGTACTCGTTTTGAGTAATTTGTTGTAATTTTTATCTCGAAAAGGATACGACAGACGATGTCGAATCGTTTAACGTTCTATTAACTAATTTACATTTAGATCAGCTTGTACTTAGCAATAAATGCAACGATGCAGTAATAAGAATGACATTATTCTGTTGATGCGTATCGTTCGCATACTTTATTATAGATCGTAGAGATCTTTCAACAGTGTAGTACAGTTTTACATTATGATGAGGTATAATGAGTTGAAAGTATGGCATACATTATAGAATCGTAATATGGGAGAATATTCACGTACGAGATAAGCATGACATCGAAAAGTCACGATCTCTTATTAACCTCTTATTAGGAATTTGCTGGACTTCTTCTTCTTTTCGTATAGTGGTGTGGCTCACGTAGTGTTAGAGTTTTCAGATCGCCCTAAGGCCTCTAACTTGACCTAACAACTGCTATCCGAGATAACAACCATTTGTCGCCTTTAAAAGCAATCAAGAACTGGTCAGCCATTCATCACGGCTACTGAGTCAGCAAAACAATAGATTTCCTATAGGTATTGACTGTAGCTTGAATGTTCTAATTAATGCATTATTCGTCGATTATCAAGTTAACAGTTCAATGCATTATGATCAGTTGATGTGATGACACATTAATTTCATTATCATATTACTCATTCCATGTGATTCATGCGTATTGTGATTGGATCTAATTGTCTGCAAATACGACTATAAGCGTTCTAGGTTCAAGTAAAGAATCAAAGGGGCTTGATTAAAAAGTTTGTATCAGCAAAGGTATCAAGGTCCTGTAGGTATTACGTTAACGAGTTTGTAATAGGATTACACGCGTCTGCATTCGTGTGTCCCAGTTGATATGCCCGAGCCGTAGTTACCGCTCGCTCACCGTTACCAGCCCACACCCGAAGCCGCCTGTGACAATATAATGATTGTGTATTTATTGTCAGACCGCCTGTACATACACATGCAATCTATGGCATCTCGTCAAAACCTGTCAATATGATGAGAAATTATCCCAGTTCGTGAGTTCCCACACGTTTCTGTCAGCCAGCTTCGATTGAAGGTGAAAGCGGCGGTTTATGAGGACGATGACAAATCTTAAATTTATTACAATTGAGTATTCACATCACGCAGGGTAATTGAATGAGGCGGCGCGCGATCATGGACCGCGTGCCATTTCACTCGTCCGTGACTCACGAATTAGAGCTGGGCGAGATCGTAATTACACTAGAGATATTTCGTGAACGGAACACCCACTCACCGACTGGTAAAATTAACAAACATATCACAAGACACGTTAATTTAATCATAGACCCTATTAAGGTCAAGTCAGATATTAATGAGAAGGGTGGAAACTGTTGCATGTATAAATTATAGAGTCACACATCTTCACAAACAATCATTCTCAATACAATTGATTTACTCATGTTAGGTTTAGTCATAAAAGATTAGGTACCTACATTGACAGGAAAACTTATGTTTTATTATAGGATTATTGTTTCCTGTCTTATGTAAATAATTGTATACTATCCACTATTTAATAACGTCTAGGTAGGTACTCAACACAAGAACATAAATGGTAAATGCAGCGTGAAGCGAGCATAACATAATTTAATGTCACGAACATAATGTACATACTTACTCGAAGCTTTTATTCATTAGGTTGTTTAGAACTCGCTCTATATGCCATTGAAGCCAGATATGAGTTAGAGATTAGAAAGTGTCATTCGAACAATACAAGTAGAGCAAGCGATGACAGTCTTGTTCTCCAATTAACAAGATAAAGCCAACGAAGAGGATCCGCAGACATAAACCGCAGACTAATGAGGTGTTAGAAAACTAACAAACGGACAATTATAAGCAATAATGGCTATCGTAGGCGTATGAATGTTTTATTTAAAGCTTGCGTTTATCTAACACGAAACTTTATAATGCTTCGATCAAATATAAAGATTATTTTGAGCGTCTGTGGGTATAATGTAGGTAGGTAACTACCTATACTAAATTTAAAATTTTTCGTATTGCTAGTCTTAAGCAATTTATATCGATAAATAATTAATAATCATCAAACCTACAATAGTTAACAAGGATCATTATTATAACTATAAATCTATCGATATGTCTACGAGCATCATAAATCTGAACTCATTAAAACAGTTTTAGGAACAAATTTTATTCTAAGAAGCTATTAGCATAATTTTATGAGATGAATATTGAATTGTATGAATACAGTCAATTGAATTTACTAACGAGAGATCTTCAAGATGCCCTTTACGAGGCAAATAGACTTGAATAATATATTTAGATGTGAATTAATGAACGTTCCATTCGGAGATTATTATTTTATCCTTCATAGAGAGGTAATTTAGACGGGTCGGTTTGTAGCTAAAGCCGGAAGGCTAACGGAAATTAAACAATCTGTGCGCAAATGCCAGAGCAAGTCCAGACAGACAGGGGATGGGGACTAATAGGGAGCGCATACCACGTAAACTGCAGAGCTCAAACTAACATTCCAAACAAAGAAAAAGTTCACCAGAAAATTTGAAATGTCAATTAAATGGCGAGGTGCATGTGTTTGCAGTGAAATTTACTTGAATACATTAAAGGCATGTCGGTCGGTAGAGGCATGTTACAGGCAGGATATTCGGTCCGGTGAGCCTGCCTCATCACATGTCCCCTTTGAAAGTCCGTATGGGAGCACCAATTTCACCAATGTTAACTGATGCGTGCAATGAAATTCCGACAGTGACTGTTCGTATTTATGTATAGATTTTATGTTCCCGAACCAGACCTGACGCCAGAGCGTCGGGCGTTACGTAAGTAATTGAGGAGTAACACTTTCACCGTACGGCTTCGCAAATCTACGGATAAGCAAAAACCACATCGAGGGAGCTTAGGAAATCGACCGCGAATGAAGTTAGGTAACCGTGCCCCTGTGAGCAGGCACACGGCACTCCACACCGCACATCGAGTTGCACAATTTGAACGAAGATACAAAGACAAACATTGTCACGAAACGCGTCACAAACATCATGAAATTTAATCCAAGTAGATTATTTAGAACGTGACCGCACTGTGATACATTGCCTGACATGCTGTGTTAAATATACTCCTGTTTTGGGCTACAAATGCATCAGATAAATGTTGTGTAATAAATAAATGATACAATAATTATTCAGGTAACGAACACCAAAATCAATAATGACCCATATTTATCATCAGACAATGGTGAATAAAACGAGTTTTGTGTTTATTAGGCCACCTGACGAGGAAATAGATAATGTTTGTCTCATTTACATAAAGTATAAGATGATATCTGTTTTACCTTGAATATTCAACAAATATAACAAATATCGCTATGGGCAAATTATAAAAATGTCGAGCAATAGGTTACATAATGTAAAAGGCAAATGTTACCTTTGTTTGTACTTCTTAATTTTATGATCAAGTTCTTGATAAAATTACTTCTAGTAATGTTACGGGATCAAGTTACAAGATTAGATTCATAAAACGAAACGTGATTTTTGAAGTAAAATATACTAGAAAATTACGGCAAATAAGCTGAGTGAATCTGTAGCTGGCTTTTTTAGAATATCCTTGCTCTCATCGCATAAGTCCTATAGATCATTATATAATGGCAAACTACTACAAACTGCAGTCCAAATTTAAACATGAAATGCAAGATTTCAGTGATTTTTTTTAACCAAAACTATAAAATCATAATTACTAAGTAAAATGTTGTTGTTTCTTTCAATCACAAAACAAAGCAGATTTTAGGGAAAATCAAACGAGAAATGGAATAAATTGTTCAGTTTA
This sequence comes from Idaea biselata, assembly GCA_958496205.1. NCBI lineage: Eukaryota > Metazoa > Arthropoda > Insecta > Lepidoptera > Geometridae > Idaea > Idaea biselata. The sequence continues at coordinate 12,843,623 of OY292400.1, read as the reverse complement.
TACGCGATTTTATGACAACATCAAGTTAACACACACAGCGTAGGTATACAGAATTAAGATAACATCTGAATAAAATGATGTCCAGGATATTACGGCTGCTGTGGTTGTATTTTTGTCGTCGCTCGTAACCTCAAGGTATTGCGTGGGATGTTAAGAAATAAAGGGAAATCCAAAGATGTCAGTAAAATAGACTCATCTCATTCAAGGTTGAAATAACAAGTTTAACAGGAATAAAAATACATTAGTTCACTAAAGACAAAAAGTATTTTTTCATTCGGTGGCATTAGAATTATTAAAAAAATAAATTTAAAGAATATCTATTTAAAAAGATCTTGTCTATGAAATCATAGTAGCTGAACCAATATACAATAATTATTCGTATTAGCTGATAATTTAAAACACTGAACTAAACTAAGCTAAACGTTTGGTGGAGGCATCGGGTGACCGGAATGCTGGCTTGTATTTTGCCCAGAAAATAAGTATTTGTATACAACGGGGCAATACAGCCAGTATTCTGGGCACTTTTCCCTCCACCAAGTTTTTGTTAGCTGTTAGTTAGCTGATTTAGATTTAGTTTAGTTTTTAGTTTAGTTTTATTTTAATCAGTTTTAGTTTTAATTTAGTTTTTAATTTTAACTGTGTTTTATAAGAATAAACACTGTAATCTACTATATAAAAATAAGTCGGGTTTTCCTTCCTGACGCTATAACTCCAGAACGCACGAACCGATTTCCACGGTTTTGCATTCGTTGGAAAGGTCTCGGGCTCCGTGAGGTTTATAGCAAAGAAAATTCAGGAAAAATTTAATTATCTATAATTTATAAGGCAAAACAACGTTTGCCGGGTCAGCTAGTTTGTAATAAATAGTAATACCGTAGCAATAAGTAGCAAGCTTAAAATAGAGATTAAATTGCAAGTTTTTTGTCTGACATTAAGCCAAATGATATTAAAACTTATAATGTTTTCTTAGCGCTAAGAGGCATAAAATCTACTATTATTTCGAAGGGTAATGTGTAGCATTTAATCGTGAATAGCTCTGACACACCCTACTGTAAATAAAGATCAGAGTGTATTCAGTATACGCCGATTATGGCTATTTGGGATAATGCACTCGTTTACATTGCAATGTTTTGTTATAAAGAGTTAACGGTGCGCGGTGGTCTGCCAACCGGGCAAACGTGGCCACTTACAGAACACAATTCGTGAATTCATTAAAATATCCCCATTCACTTAAAATTCCATTACGTACTTTATATTCAACTTTGATTTATAGTTTATCTTTATTAATAAGCAAAACTACGAAAACGTATTAGAAATATTATAAACGATATGCATAAAGTTCTCTATATTCGTATAAAATAGAGAAACCAATCGAAGAAATGTGATTCGAAATCGAATTCCTGCAATAATATAAAACGTGTTCCCGGTATTGCACAGGATTCTTCGGACGAAGGTAATCGAAACTATAGTAATAAAATTAAAACGATTTCAATAGAATCCGGAAAAGGTTAACATTTTAATATAAATTAATAGTACAATAAATATAAAAGGTAAAGGTAAATAAAATAAATAAATAGTAAAAGTTCACGAAGAGAGAAACAGCTTCTTATGAATAGTAAAGTTAATGACAGAATTAGTTGAACAAATCTCCAATATCATTAAGCTTAAGGTTTCCAAGAAAGATGTGATTATTGGCAGTACGAATCTAAACGGGCAATGCAATTTGATTTACTATTCAGGCGCGAAGCTTTGTAACAGCGCATAGCTTTAAGATGATATTTCAAACAAGAAGAACACTGTTCGGGTTAAGCACGCCGTTGAGAAATGAGGCCATATGAAGGGCCGTACACGGTGGAGTACGAAAGTGAATTACACGCTTCAAGGTTGACCAGTCTCTCCTCAGACCAAGTGACCTTTACCATTCGAATGATATCCTCGTCTCGTACCACCGTCGATATGCAATATTGAAAATTCAAATTACGATCAGAATAATAACAAATATTATTATTTTAACGAAAAGGAACCAAGGTTTTACTGGCATCACAGTTCCGTCAACAGGAAAATTCCTTAGACAAACACACAGTATTCGTTACGTGAAAAGTTGTTCTAGATAAGCGTGCTCTGTCTTAGACCGTATCGTCATCCGCTTAATCTGTAAGAAGCGCCTTGCATCTAATAATATTTAACAACATGTACCGACTTAAAACAGGATAAAATGTCTAAATATTTATGAAACTACAACGTCGATGACATAGTCTATAAGCCAGAAAAAACTTGTCACGATATTTTTACGACAATATTAACAATTTAATAACCATAAAGATTAGTAAAAAGTGTTATAAAACGTTGCGATATTATTTATAACCCAAAACAGTGAATTTACAGTTAGTTATGTGGGCACCTTATTTTGAATAAAGTAGATCATAATATTATATTTAACATATTGGACTAGTCTTGTAATATACGAGACTAGTCAATTGTACTAACTTATTAGGCTAAAACGTAAGTAAAATTTTCTTTTGTAAATATTTGTATTTTATCTATACATCCACACATGCATAAAGAAACACCCACAATATAACAAAACTCTGGAGATGATACAAATATTAAATTGGCCTTTATTTAAAGCTTGATCAGACCAAACGAGCAAATGCAAGCATGTAACGAACGAAATAAAACGAACCATAGTCGGTAGAAACGATGACTATGACTACCTATAGAAAACGCAAATTGGCTGTTTTTTTGTATAGATTTGACATAAAGGATCGTGTCACTTTCGTAGATTTTTGTTAATATAGGAAGATTTTGATAGTAGAATATCATCTTGTATACCGATCATAATAAGCACACAGCGAATGTTATCGCAAAGCGTTCGAACGTGTGTCAATGGTCTTCGTTAGCCTTCGCTTGCTCTTGCTCGTTTGGTCTGTACCCAGCTTTATACGTTTTATACAATAGGACGGCGACATAAACATGACTTATTATTACCCTTTTAATACCATTACAAAAACAAAACCAGGGTCGTTCTGTGAAACTCATATCGACGTAATATATTTATATATTCATTGGATACAGTGATACGTAAGCATCTGTTATATCAAATCTGATTTTCATCGCAGTACCGTTTTGTTTTCGAATTTAAAATGGAATTGAATTTAAAATCGGAGTTGCAATAATGAATAAACCATTTCGATGTTATGATTTTCCTTTATTGTGGAAATAAATATGTAACAGGAAAATGGAGAGAATACAGAGTTGATTTTAAGTTGAAACTTGGTAGACGTATCAATATGATGGAGTTGCATTCTGCATACACTCTCTATGTTTATTAATTGGAAAATGTTCAACCATTATAGCAGAGAGTTGTGACATTATTATTTTGGATATTTATTCGGTTGTCGCGATGCTGTTATTACCATGCTGTTATTTGCTGTTTACTTAAATGGCGGACATTAAAAAATGCTTAATAAAATCAACATGATTCAAAATTAGTTAAATTTCATTGAATGTGAAAATAGCTGACTTAACATAAATAGAATTGTATATAATAAGTTACACGGAAAACTTAGAACAGTTATTTTCTACCTTCATGTATTCTTTTGTGTTGTTATTGTAATTTTACTATCATATTTTCACGAGATAACGCAGATGATAACTGAAAACAGCTATTTAAATTTAAATTAAATGAGAATTTAGAGGACAAACCTGTCTCAATGCTAAGGACAGGCGGAAGTTCTCACGGGATTATAATTATTACAGTATTAATACACCGCGACTAACACATCAAAATGAGGTTTGTAAAAAAATAAAAAGTCCGACAATCATACAGCAAGAGAGCGGAATTAAGCTGATAGACTTCATCGTAAAACCAATAACCATCGCGTGATTAGAACTAGATTAATTGTATATAGTAAATTTAAATTCGAATGATTTATAAGCAATTTATTTATACAACAACATCTCACGGAAAGGAGACATAATGTAGAGCGTGAGAATAATTCATTGAAATGTATCAAAGTCAATATAATGTAGGTACCTAACAGACAACGTATTTTAATCAAACTCGATATGGTATATAAATTGAAAACAGATTTCATGTATAGTATAGTGTCAGCGGCTGCAGCCGAAGTCGCTCACCAAGAGAAAAGAGATATAATAAATAAATTCTTGATTCTTATTCATTGTATATATTTTATTGTCGTTGATTAAAATGAAATAGGTAAAACAAAGATGTCTGATTTCTTTACTAAGACGTCGGTATTGGTCACGGTTAATATACCTAATGTGTTTTACTAGCTGCGCCCCGTGGTTTCTCCCGCGTAAGTCCCGATCATCATCATCCGAGCGATGTTCCCGGTTGCACCCATCTCGAGGCGGGCCTCGAGATGGGTACCCTTTCCTACTTTTACGTCTCCACTTCGCACGATCTTCAGCATCCCGCGTAGTGAGACCATTTGCACGCATATCCGCTTTTACGATATTCTGCGTAAGTCCCGATCCCGCGAGAATATTGGAAAGAAAGTATGTATTACCATAGATCCATTATCTTTTTAGTAGTTTTTTTCCTATAGTAGTAACAAACATACTCAGTTACTTACTTACTAACTCCGATATTGTCAATATTAATATAATTATGTTTTACTTTGATTTCAGTAGGTATGCATTACCGTGACGTTTCCATTAAATACCTGCTTCTTATATCGTAATTTCTTGTCGTGTATTCCACACAAGAGTCGTAAAATAGACATTTAGAACCGTGTAGTACTCGTAGAAAACATATACACATGCATAATTAGAAAACCGGTTACGAGTGTCAATTCAAAGTGAACAAACCAGTTTCCACGAGAGTGGGTAACGGGGTTGATCAAATAAATAAAGCAGAATTTTCTGATTCCAAAAAATAATGTTGAACTGATTTACCCAATATTGTAGCACTCACAGTTTTCACAGAAATATTTTAAGGGAAAAACCATATACAAAATTACTTGCCGCACTCCCGCGCTCAATGTCAGCCATGCTTTGTGTTTTTGTAGATGTATTTTTCCTTTAAATTTTTTCTGTGATTTACCTAATGTTGAGTGGTTTACAGTTATATTTAAAGATGGCTAGTCGGGAGAGATATTATAAATTTGGTCATAATTCTGGGAAAAATTAGCAAATAATTAATGTTCCCATTTTATTGTCAATCTTAATAAGCACGTCACACGTTTTGGGCTTTATTTTATCGATCAATGCTCGATAAAATAAAGCACAAAACCAACTGACAACATTTAATAAAATCATTTAAAACGAAATTAAAGACATTTTTCGGTTTGAATCGCGTGGTTTTTATTACTTTTAGCATTGTTACAACGCTCAACGTTTCGAGACCTTTCCAGGTCTCTTCTTCAGGTCTATCCTGAAGGTATCCATTCAGGTCTATTTCGAGACCTTTCCAGGTCTCTTCTTCAGGTCTATCCTGAAGAAGAGACCTGGAAAGGTCTCGAAACGTTGAGCGTTGTAACAATGCTAAAAGTAATAAAAACCACGCGATTCAAACCGAAAAATGTCTTTAATTTCAATACAACATCGCGAAAACAGAAGAAAAATCTATCATTTAAAACGATTTGTATTTATATTTTTTCTAAACAGGATATAGGTATCTAATATCCTGTTACAAAAAATAACGACAAAATTTCAAAAAAAAAAATCGTTACTCATTCTATTTTTATCTATGTAAGTGTCATTTCTGACATCATCCACACTTTGTAAACCTTAATGTATCAAAAAAAGAAATAGAAGAAACTGTTCTTCGACACAATACGTAGGCACAATAGATATAGCGTAGGCGATTCAATTTCGGATGCACAAAGAGGTCGTTTGAATAACATAAATGTTAGGTAACACGTTGGTACATACATCTTGATTACAATCAGTTAGGAAAGTAGTCAAGACTGTTTTTGGGCAAATGCATTAAGGCGAATGATGTGAAATGACTATCTTAGATACATTTTTTACCCGCGAAAATAAGCCATTAATCACCATTATATTTGAAAGGGACTCTTCTTAGTGAAGATATAGAATTTTACATTTTATACGATAGATAAAAATCACAAGCCTAATGTTCAACTAAAATCCTTTGTTTCAAAATATATGCGTTTATCTGAGTAAATATTTTAATATACGTATTTACTCGAAGTATAAAACTATATCGTACTAAGGGACTCTTTTCAGTGATTTGACGAAAATAATAGCAAAGGTTCAAACCGACTCAGACGGTTCTCTTTCAACTTAATGGTAAGTTCGTAACTGGCGATACTTTAGACTCTTCGGTTTTATGCTAAAGAGAATCATTCTAGCTACTGATACTTACATAAATGTCACAAGACAAGTAAAACGCAAATAATTTCTAACATATTATAATATAACAACGCATACGGAAGTCTAACAGTATATTGTTAGTACGATTGGATTAGTTTTATCTGTATGAATACGACACGACTAGCACACGCCAGCTAGAGCTCAACGTTAAAAAGCTGATGTCTGTCAGATGAAACCAGTATTAAGCGTACATATATAGTTGGTAAATTATTAAAATTGTCCACCATGGGTAAACGTGGGTGAATGTTAAGTGCATTCCGTTGTCCAGCTAGGGTGTCATTGTTGTGTTTACTAACTTCTTTTAGGAACATTTCTTTGATACCGACTTGTTTGGTTTATGATAAATACTAACTTGACAAAACATAAACAGACCGACACTTGTACCTAATAGTTAAACTTAAATTTAAAAATATTTCTACCATAAATTCTCAGTCACACTTTCTTTCTGTACCTAACTAACGACGTTTCTTTGCTTGTGAATTTATTATAACCTATCCACTTTAACTTAAAATAGTGAACGATGAATGTTTTATAAGTATTTACATTATGTTTAAGTTATGGTTATCACATAAGTGACATTTGTGTCTTTGTCGATAATAAAGCTCTTTAAACCTAATCGTTCCATACATAAATGGGAAAAAAAAGTCACAACTGAATTGAGAATTTTCACCTTTTTCGATCCGGCGTACTTCGTATCGCCATCGGTCATAGGTATAAAGAAAATTCTTGCCACTGGCAGCATTATTATAACTTCATACAATATCCCCTTTACAAATTGAAGAAGAAAAATAAAACTTCTTTGTGCCCTGTTTTCTTATGTCTGAAAATGGAACCCAGTTACAAAATATGTAAGATAATTAATTTTCCTATTTTTATCTGTTACTTTTATACCTAACTTTTTATCCTATTCATCCTCTCCATCATCCTATTACGGCAAAATGGATACGAATTTAAATCAAACACTATAAAATGTTCTTGCGTGATTGCATTTCGGTTTCACACAACTTTGTTTATATACATACACTAGCTGCGTCCCGCGGTTTCACCTGCGTAAGTCCCGATCCCGATGAGAATATCGGGATCAAAAGTAGCCTTACTCGGGGTGAAAGTAGCTTTCTAATGGTGAAAGAATTTTTGAAATCGGTCCAGTAGTTTTTGAGTTTATTCATAACAAACATACAGACACACACACACATAAATACAAATCATTGCTCTTTATAATATTAGAATAGATTATATTTTCCAAACATATGGTAAATGTGTCTATGACTGTCTACAGCAGCACTACATAATATTGTAATTATAAGCTTCATAGCGTAGCAAAAAGATGAAGAGAAAATGTCTTTTATAATTACAAGACGTCTCACTATACAGAAGTCTTTTGACTTTCAGGTCAATGCATGATAAAGACTGGTCGTTGTATACTTTATTCATACTTCTTGCTATTCGAACTCCGATTTTACTTCTGATTTTATATTGCAACGACGAAAATTGTATGGTATAGCAGTATATCGTAAACGTTGTCGAGGCACTCGGTACAAATTTCCATATGTAGTTTCAATCTTAGATAAAAACAAAAAACTAAAGATACGGTACCTAGTCACGGCAAATGAGACGATAAAACTGCGTCTAGCTGACGCACAAGCCTCAGTTATATGTCGAACCTTTGCCGCGTGAGCACGTGCTGTCTCACTGTGATTATCTTTTTGAAATCTATAAGAATGCCTGTTTTGCTTATTCGCGAATGCCTGAATCATTGAGGAAAACTAAAAAACATTTTACATGTAATTAATTACTCAAATAATAAAAATAAAATAATATAAATTTCTATATTAAAATATTTTTTTAAAGACAAATGTTTTTAAATACAATAATTTTATGAAAATACATGTAGGTGTTTCTAGCTCATTTTTCGAATACGCAATGTATTCGTGTACAAGCAAGAGTAGAATAATACCTTATCTACTCTTGTTTGTTTTCATCTAAGTAGTTTCAATAGCGCCTATTGAAACAGTTATTCATTTTCAACAATTAAATCAAAGTTATCGTGCATAAGCAACATTGTTAACATGTTATTATGTAACAACAATTTCAAGTTGTATTAGTATTTTTTTGTGATAAAATCGTGCGAAATAAACGTGAACTCATTATTATGCAAGCGCGGCTGGTGAAGACGGTGAAAATGGTTACGTCATACGGTGCAGTCACGAGAACAAGGTCTAGACAAGGAATAATAGGGGAAAATGCCTCACATTAATTGCAGAAACGAGAAAATCACCGTATACCACGCAAGTCATATGCAATTTGCCGACTCACTCATACATAAATGTGATTTGGAAACTCTATTCAAGTTGAGTTCAGTTCGGAGCCAAATTAGGTAATATTCAAGTTACTTGAATCTTTGCTGAAACTGTAATTGCTAAGAAACTTAGTCAGATAGTCTTTTAAACTTTAGTTACAACTCTTTAGCTATTTGAGCAAGTCACCAAATACCTACCTAAAAGAGTTAGTACCAAAGACACATATTATTATAAACAATTATTAGATGAGACGGTAGTTTTCAGTAACTTTTTAGAATAGTGAGTATGACAAGATACATCTTAGTCTACCCGTGAACAGGAGGTCTGGAAAGACCTCGAAACGTCGAGCGTTGAAAATACTTTTGATATAATAAAAGCAACGCGATTAAAACCAAATAATCAGTTTAATTTCATATCACCATCGCGAAAACCAAGGAAAATCGTCAATTTTTGTAATAAAAAAATTATGCGATTAAAAGGTTGTACCGGCGATAGGTTTAATAATAATTAATGCGTTATAGTATAATATCAAAGGCAAGGCATAATAAAAATAGTAAATTCAAATGATAAAATAAGCGTATCATGATAACATTGCCAGCACTACCTACGTTTTCTATTCTATATAATATTTTTTGGATCAAAGCTTAGGTACGATGCTCCATCCATATAAAGTAAGGTAAATTGATACTGAACAGTCAATCAATCCGACTGTTAACAAAAAAGAAGGCCTTAGCTCACAAACGAGCTATTAAAATAATAGTTCAAACGAGTGCAGTTAAACAATTAATAGCATCATTTAGAATGACAAATTGCAAAAAAAAGATACGTGACGTGTTTGTGAGGAACACTTTTAGAGAAATACGCAATTATTGAAGTGGATTAACAGGTCTGCGTGTGACACCGTTTCCTGTACAAAAATATTGTCGGTACGAAGTAGGCTATAGGCAGTGTCGGTGGTATTCAGCGTGTCCTTGATACTCGCTATGCGGCTGTCGCAAGATGTACCTGCTTTACTGAACCTGCCTATATCGATTACTTTCAGTAAGTAAGTACGTCATTAGGTAGTACCTACATTGAGTTAAAGCGGTAGGTGTTTGAACGGATTCAAGAATGAACCTTGACACTAAAGAAACAAGGAATGTTTACGTGTGCACATAACGACAGATATATTGTCAACGCTACGAATGTTTGGCTGAGTTGAGTCCGAATGTTTTATTCCTGAAATAATTAACGGAACAGCAGGTTCGCGGCCCTGGAGACCTGGGACCTGGGAAAAAGCCTTTAAATTATGATTTCCCACCGGACAACCACGGAGGATTTTATAAAAATGAATCATTGATACCAGAATTTTTGGTGGTGTCATTACGAAGGCACTCAAAAACAGTAGCTATTTAGTTACCTCAAGGGTATTGCGTGACAATCTGACATTGCCCGACATAAGTAAATGTGTACAACATTGTGCGAAGCGCGTAACGCAAGGTTGCTCAAACTTATCATTATACGCATGCAACGTTAACATCATCGTAGACGATCATTTTCTATTCAGTCACTACTATTCTAATTATTCAATCACTTGTAATGTTTTTGAGATAAATACTGTGTTTTAAATAATAAATATGCTTTACGTGAACGACATGTCATATCAATCAATCAGATGAACAATATTACAGGTATCTTTAACTATCAACAATAATCAGTCACTACAGAATTAATAGAACAAATCATGTAACTCATTGATAGAGAGGTCATTTAAAAGTTCCTTCGAATATTTTCTTGAAGGTCTAACTAGACATTTTTTGTCAGATTCTAGGAAAACAATTAACAATTACATCAGCATCCATTCTCCCAGCGGCGGTTTTTGCAAGCGGTCACATATGTACGTATACGTATGATATGTAATTCATTCTTGAGCAACAAAAGGACAAGTGAAGGCATAAACAATAAACAATGTCGACCGACCGCAGTCCACAAACGTCCTTGGTACACTCGGTTGTGAAATCAAGCACGGTGAATTAAGGATCCTTATCAACGAGTTCCATGAATATGGAGCCGCTTTACAGATCCAATCACGACTCCTTCATTGAAAATAATTTAAAAACGCTTCGACGAGTGAATGGAACGTGATCGTCCCGATCAAGCCATAGTCGAGGCAATCTCGGTGTAACAAAAACTAAGAAATGTTAACGTTAAATATGTTCGGATTGACTTAAAATGGTTAGGATCGGTTGGATGGCGGCGAGGACCTCACGCTGAGCCAACATGCCTCCAACGGTGGTACTATCAAGGTTGTTTCAACACTTTATAACCAGCTTAGATTTATTATGAACGTAAGATATTTGAATCAATTACACTAAGTGCAGAATTGGTTTATTTTATTTTTACAATAAACATGTCTTACTGAATGCACAAAGAGCAGATGTGCGGTTAACTGAACTTGTTTAATATTGACTTGTTTTTTTCAGTTGTTGTGTGATTGGAATTAGCATGCAGTAGGTACATTGACTTGGTAGACTTTGAAGGTGGTTTAAAATTTATAGTGATTTTTGCGCGAACACATACCTGTCCGTCCAAACCTCTATTGATCCGCTTTTGTGATAGGTACGTACCTGGAAAAATGAAAAAATACACATTAAAATCAATCAAAAGGTAACCGAACCGATTCTCATTATCCATTTTTTAATGTATGAATTTTGCAAAATTAACCCTTTTGCTGATCATGGTCAGCAACGAACTTCAATGTTTTGTTTTAATAATGTGTGTACTTAATCCAAAAAATGTGCAAAATTGAGAATAACAAAGAAGAACAGTTAAGAAATTACAAGTTCCTTTTCCTTCTCAATAACTAGAAGATACCGAAAACAAACCAGACATATTTAGTTTAAACACTATTGAAACATTTCTTTTATAGTTTCTCATCCATTAAGACCTAAGTGCTTTTGCATAAAGACGATGGTAAAAATTATGTTGATTACTGTTTTAACAATCAACTATATTCGATATCAATACTATAACCTTAGCTTTAACTATTAAACTAACATAGGTTTTAAAATAAGTATAGGCGCTATAGGACGAATCAAAAAGTAAATACGTTCTGCTTCTGGCCAGTTATTGCTGATAAGCAAATGTATGCCAATGGGCCATTCACCTGTATCCCCTCTAATATTTGTAGTTGTTACCAAAACCCATTGATCAAGGACTTCCTAAAACAGCTTATACTTATTCTTGAAGACAATTGTAAGTGATCGAAAATGCAATAAAGCTAAGAAAACAACAACACGGGTCGCGACTTGTAGTTTCCAATTTGAGCAGTATAATAAACGTTCAGTAATTAGTAGTTTAAGTCCCACGGTACGGATAGACACAAAACATACTAACTGCCACAGATAAAGCACAATAGATACGTACATTGATTAATACAGTCTGTAATAAATATCCTAACGAGGTAGACATAAGAAATGAGGGCACGACGGAATGACCTGAATAAATACAACGACGAGTAGACAGAAAAAGTTGGAAAACAAGACGGGTGGAAGTAAATTCCCGACAGTGGGCAGGCTAGCCAATAAAAAATATAGGTATCGCATTAGATACTTACAAAACACCAACTAATGTAGATAAAAACAAGGATAACAACAACGCATAACCTAGTTCTAAGCGAAACGTATTATTGGTTTATTTGAGTTTTGATAACATTATTGAACTGATTTATTTTTACACTGTTGCGCGGAATTTCCAATAATTATATTTTTGAAGATTATAAATAAAAAAACAGGTTATTTGTGGCTTGTTTGCTTGTTGTTCGTGGTGTGAAAAAATTGTTTCCAAGATCATCATTTCACATGGGTCGCGCCCATAAGCACAATAATTGTGGCGGACGATGATGAGCAGTGAAAATTATTATGTTTGTGTTTTATGTGTGACTTAGTCCATTTTAATTTGCTTCTTATTTGTTTTTAATTGTACAAACAATGGCTGAAAGGAAGCATTCACAGACAACGCAGTTTCTACAATACCTTCCCTCGTAGACAAGACTTCCGTACATCAACACGTTATTCAGTGGGAACGAAGCCTTACGTAAATAATTAAATATTGTTACTCATAAATTTGATGGTCACAACTTATATATCGACAATAAATTGAATTGTTTGACATGAACTATGATGAGGGAAATTGTTAGAGACAAAACATGATTTGTACATGGAAACATAACATAATAAATAGATAACCGTCAGAATGAGCTCATAAGAGAAGCGGTGAACGCGGTGGAATAGAGAACCACATGTTGCAGCTTCGACTCCTGCCCAGAGCTGATTTTTAACAGCATGTTTTTCAAAAACTAGGTATGCCCTATATTTTATAAGTTTGAGTTACCGACTTTTAAAAATTACATGAAATATATTCAATATCCTGCGGTTGCCTTATATATCAACTCAGAGCCCAAACCGATGGTCCTAGAGACATGACATTTGGAGAGTGTGTTCTTTGTGGTGTGTATGAATTCATTAAGAAAGGGATTTTGTAAAATTCTGCGGGATCAGAACTTGCGGGGGAAACCGCAGGACTCTAGTGAATAATAGTATTCATAGCATAAATGAACACGACAAAATGTATTCGTAATTGAACAAGCACTAGTTAGTATTTTAGTGCAGTACGCGGAAGGAGTTGATCTTCTTTAGCGCACGAGTGTTAGTACCATACCACGCAGTGAAGTAGGTAGGAGTGCAACAATAATTTTCGAAACTTGCATCGGTTGCCGTGAGCTCACTGACGTAGCGCTTGCGCAACGCTCCAGCCAATACCTGCCGATTCCCACGCCGATTTCGTACAGAGCAGGTGCCGTTCCAATGCAATCATTATAGCGCGAATGTTGGCCAATTATTGTTTACTCTTTTGTAGTAGGCTCGGCAAATTATCAGGTATGCAGCCATCGTAATTATATTCGACTTGTTAGCATCTAATTGGAGAAGTCGTGCGTGTGGTAACGTTCTTAAAACACGTTTACAGTACAAATATAAAGTAACATACTTTTTTTACAATTTGCACACATGAAATTATCAGTTATCAACTTATTACTGAGGAAATACTTTAATTTACTTCGAGGGGAATAGATTACTATTTTACCATATTATGTGTGACTGTTCTTTTTCGTATAGTGGTGTGCTAATGTAGTGTTAAGAGTTTCAGGTCGTCGTAATGCCTCTAACTTGACCTAACGACTGCTATCAGAGATAACAACCGGGACCAACTGCTTAACGTGCCTTCCGAAGCACGGAGAAGCTCGAAAAAGCAAATTTTTGCCACACAAATTATCGGTCACCCATCCAAGTAATGACCGCGCCAAGCGTTGCTTAACCCGCACGACCATTTAAGATCGGCAGGTACAGCTAGGCCAATGAGCTCCTCTATGTGTGACTGTAGCATCGTTTAATTCTTACATGAATAATGTATTTATTACTCCGGGACAGTTTAACAATGTAGTTTCCAAATAGGCGTATGATATAAATGAGATCCCACAATGCGTACGGTTCACAATAAAGCATGAATAGTACGCAATAAACATGCAACTAAGCTCACGAACTAACACCCAAGAGGTCACCTGCTGCGCCTACAGATAAATTTTACCAGTACCGAGTACGCAACAAAACGCCTTTGCCCTCTATGATTTACATTACATCTTAAAAGATTTGTGAATGTTAGAAAACGCAATAATATTTTTTTGTTAGGTGTCATTGAATATCACGAACTGGCGACTGGACGACTGTAACAATATCTACGAAATTCTGATAACACAGCCTTCAAAGTTGAAGATAAAACGAACTTTGTTAGATAAATATGATGAATGAGTGAAATGTTTTCTGTGACGGAGAATAAACAAAAGTACAAACAGATATGAGATTGATGCCCTCTTTGGTGCTTTGGGCGAATACCTGACTGTAACGCAGGAGGTTTCGGGTTCTATTCCCGCTGTATTGAAGCTTGTAACGCTGTATAAACGCTTGTAAACAAGTATTGCTTAAATTTAAGTATTGAATCCGTTGTCTAGTCACCATAACACAACTTATCGTGTGATGTCCTCAGATTTTTTTATATGAACTAGCTGGTACAAAATGTACAGGGCCTGTAAAATACCACCATGATTATTAACAGCGACTTCGACATTCTAAATTCCATTTGCATAAAAGGTTAATTGAATATGCTTGGTATTCAGAGTAACAACTTCGATTTACTTACTTCTAAAACACAGTTTATCTCAGTCCTTACTTGATTAACGGCCATAAACATTAACAGGTAACAGTTAATATAGGTAAGTTGTATATATACAGCAGATATGGTCAAACTATGTCGTAGAAGATTATAGGAAAAGAGTAGGTGAATAACGTCCAACATAACCTGCTAAAATAAGTAAATTATAAATTGTCAGTAAATCAGTTAGATGTGAGCACAAACTATCACGGACTGGATGGTAACCGATTGGCAGGCGACCCACACGGCAGGCCCAGGAAGAGATAGCGGGATGAATTGGACTCGCACAATAGGGATTAGACCAGCACTAGACAGGGAAAAGTGGAGAGATGAAGGAGGCATTTGTCCTGCAGTGGGACAGAACACGCTAAAAATAAAGAATAAGTTATGAAGCTACGAGTATCCAATTGAATTGCACTTTACTTAACTACCGCTTAACCCAGAAACATACATGTAATAATTGAGAGTGATAAGTAAAGGGCTAATAGGAATGCAGCGTATAAATGATACGTCCTACAGACGCCAGAGGTGTGCCGATAGACAACCTTCCATTCTCCAAGTCGGACACCAATGCCGATGGCGCTATTTAATATTAACAAGTAACAATCGCTACCTGCCTGCTTTACACCAGTTCAACGGCTTGATTATGCAGTTAGCTAACACGAGAACTTAGTATTAATTTTCACTTTATGTATGTCTGCTTACCGCGGTTTTACCCGCATAATATAAGCCCATGTGAGTCGTGGGAATATCGTTATTTTTAACGTTTGTCGCTCGGGAAACTGCCTGCTCTCCGTTTATTTGTACTGTGTCTCAGTTAAAGACTTAAAGACTACTATGGTAGACACGATGATGGACAACTAGGTATCAAGTTTCATCAAAATTACTTCATCAGTCTTCATGCGATTGAGCAGTAACACAGATTTAACACGAGTGTCATCGTTGAATACAGCACGTGGACTAATAAACAAGAAATTATTTAAAGAACACATTTCCATACAAAAATCAATAAATATTTGTATATCGTAAACTAAACGATTACGATATAGTCGATAAGACAACAGACGATTCAATTACACATCGTTTAAAGTCAAATATAGAGAGAAAAGAAATAAAAAACAAACTTGATATTGATACAGACATAACTCTTTCTAAAGCAAAATATTAGCAATAAGATTTATATAGACGTAAAGAGTGGCATCGTAAACCTCGTGACCTAAATGAAAAACGATAGCCGGCGACAAAGGGAATCTTTATTTGAAACGTAGATTCTACAAATACGAAAAGAAGGTCCAATTCTTATTTTCTGAGAATTGAAAATGATTTCTTATTATCTGGATATTAGCACTTTAGTATTATTTCTTTAATATGTTGAGTTAATGAAACAATTTGTAGGTGAAATTACATCCTAAAGCTGATTTTACAGATACCTCAGGCAATGGTAATATAGCGGAATGTAAATTGAGTGTACAAAGAATTTTAATGAAAAGATTAATAGCTCTCAATTAAATCTTTCAATGCCGGATGTAATCTAGTACTTGGTACGATTAATGGGTCAGCCAGCAGGTATCAACATCAAACGAAAACAATAAGAAATCCCTTGACAAATCAAAATGTAATACGACAGTGATATATCAAAGAACAATTTAACAAAATAGAGCGTATTCATCAAATATTATGAGCGTAGTGGGAATACTGCGACCTTGGCCAGGGAGCGTAGGCGACAATGGTCGCACGTCAATCATATTCTATTAGTTCAAAGCCACATCTATAAAGTTCATTACCTCAATAAAGAAATAACATTTGCGTTCGGTCAAATATTGACCTTTTAATTGATCCAAGACAAAAAGCTGGTTACGAATACAACTGATTTTAAATATGGCTACTGCAATTTGCTACTTTTGTAAATGTCACTTACTGAATCGATTCAGATGGACAAACAATAAAAGAAATAAAATATTTCTATTAAAAAACTCAAACAGTTCAAAGGAATTCTTAGGAGTTCCACTTTGACATTTATCAGTATCGATGGCAATGAGCAAGCAACTGCTGAAAGTATTGGCTCTTTACCAAAAAGCTATTAAAGAATAACCTTAAAATGATCTATCGGCGGAAACGGAAATAAGAGCTCCATTTTAGAAAGACATCATATTTCTAAAACAATATTATATATGATTTGAAAAGAGCGGTGTTGGTCTAGTGGTAGATACCGCGACTTTCATTCCGAAGGTCGTGGTTTCGAATCCAGGCCGACCGCGCACCAATGTCTTTTTCTTTAACAAAAATTGAAGTGCGCTATTAACATCGCTCTTACGGTGAAGGAAAACATCGTGAGGAAACCGACATGTCCTAGGATAAACCACGGTCCGAAGGCATGGCATATTGGCCAATGCGGGGTAGGCTCCCGTGGCGTCTTAAACCCTCTAAGAAATCACGTACAGTGGCTCAATTATGAGGCTAAGTGCGGAAAAAGTCTCAGCAAAATTAACAAACATGATTCGAAAATTCTGTATTTAAAAGTCCGTGTTTGCGTGTGTTTGGAGTTAGGTGATTAAAATAGATTGTAGCTAGATTGGTAATCTTTAATTCTTTTATATCTATTTTTTTCACAACTGACGTAGGTATACGGATAAGATAAAAACAAGATGATAGGTATCTTGAATTAACTCGACTGAATTTATATCTCTAACATTTCCATGATAAGGTAATATATATAATGTTGCCACAATTTTTCTAATTAAAAAAGATTTATAGGCCGAACAATTGCTCTCTTAAAATATAGTGAGGTAAATCTATACTTATAATAAATTTAGAATATTAATGTTCCGAAGGGAAGGTAAAGCATTCAAAGCAAGGTGCTCGTGATCTAAAGATTAATCAATCCGTATCTTAATGATACCTTCCCTTCGAAGTTTGTTTCGGGTCGGGATTTGAGGTCCGTTTCGATGCTTCGGTGAGGTAAGGGTGCTACAACTTAGAACCTCAAAGTAAGCTAGTAGTCCAACGCTCATCTAACAATTACAAACAAACATACATACATAGACTGATAAACACATAACCCTTCATTGCGTCGCGCAGTCGGGTAAAAAGTGAATTGTGAAACAACAAAAAATCAGAAGCATAGTACGTTTTCTTAATTTCAGACTATTATTTGACGTTTTGGCTCTTTGTATTTGTCAGTTTTTCTTCACGAAGATGTGTCAAATCATAGTGTATAATTAAAAACGAATTAGGTGTAGATGCACTATATCTACCTACTCATTTCTGTTTTATCTTAAAACAAAACAACCGCTTGTTCTTGTTAGGTCTCACATTTTACTTGGCCAAGCGTCACGATCGCCTCGCTCTCGTCGAGATTGACATAAAAACTAGTTCAATCATGGACAAGGCTAGTAACACCGATGGAGTCATGCCATCGCCTATTATGCCTGACCCACATACACTTTTCTATAGAACGCGCTGATTTATTATACAGAAATACCAGTTTTGCAAAAGGGTGTGTTAAAGGCATAGTTTATTCACTACTGGCTGCAGTAAATATCGGGTCGGAGTTTCTTTTCTCGATTTATAAGGCTTGATTGTAAATATTTATTCAGATTCAGTCGTTCCTTAGTGATTCTAATCATATCAGAAGTTTGACCTACTTTGCGATTTCTTATCTCAATTTATTTTCTTTATGAATAAATATAAAGTGGAGATAAGTCAGCAGTCAGCACTAACTCTAATAAAGTTCTGAACTTAGTAAGTAGTAATTTTTGAAGTATAAACTTCTTTTAGCGCGGTACGCATATTTTTATCGCGCCGCATATTTAGACTCGCGACACCGTTACCGAGACGCAGCTATAGTGTGCATGTACATATGCACACACTATAGCTGCGATTAGTTTTTACTTCTGTCGGCACTCCCGGAGTGGAGATTTTAATTCTAATTCATTAACGTCCTGCTCCATTATGAAGTTGTCTAGGGTTGTCCAGGGTGTACCTGCGTCGTCATTTGCATCCCTCTCGGGTACCCAGGGTCCGCTTAAACACAGTAAGTCTTCTTATCTACTGTATACTAGTATACGACGACCTCTGTGGCGCGTCGTGCGAAAGCGCGATTGCAATGCAGGAGGTTGCGGGTTCGATTCCCGCCGGGTGAAAGTATTTATGCTTATAAAAATAAATATTTGTGTCTGGTCTGGGTGTACCTCTAAGTATAATATGTATGTATTTACAAAAGAAAAATAAATATAAGTATTATATCCGTTGTCTAGTCACCGTAACACAAGCTTAGTCGCTTACCACGGGGCTAGATGGCGCTGTGTGTTGTTCACAGAATTTATTTATTTATTTATACACGGCCGGTCGGTTAGGCCTCCCTGACACCAACTCTCCTTGGGAGAGTTTACCTGTTAATGCGCGGTGAGAACCTCAGGTTTCAAAACATTACACATTTTTATTTCTCATTTCAGACATACGCATCTTAAACTTTGGTTAATATTAGAAGAAATATTATGAGAATGTTTTCATTTCATTGTTAGCTCACGGTCAACCTTGAGACTGATCGGAAAACAACTTGATGTCAGCGTTTGATGAACCGATTGTAATTCTAATGAACGTAATGAAATGAAAACAATTATACAATTAGCATTATAAACGAAACCTTGACAGAAATATTCTTTTATTGATTTTAAAAGCAACAATGACAATACAAATATAGAATATCTTTGAGAAGTATACACAATAGGTTTGTACTGTACCTAAGTAGTAAAAAGGAAACGGTATTTTTTCCCTAAGTACAAGTTAAATATAATTTTATTAAAGCGGATATCAGGTAGGTCGTTAATAAACAATAAAAAAATATATGATTGCTGCAACTATAATCAAGTACGTACGACGTACGTACTAGACAGTAAACATAATTACACGCAATTGATTTTTGCGGAGTCGGTGGCCGTTGTCCGCGCAAAATCGCGACTTTGGTCTAGTTATTGTTTTTGCAACAATTAGTGTTACCGTAATAACAAGACTGTAATTAAATTGAAATATGGATATTGATGTTTGTTTCCTCACAGGTATTCACAGTAATTATTTGCGACATAAATCAAACTTTGCAAGTTCCAGTGAGAGTTGACACAACTGCCTATTTTGTAAATCGTACCAGTACATATGTTTTCCACGACAAAACCACGAACTACAAAACTCAAGGAAGTAAAATATTGTGACATTTTATAGGATTTTAAAAGCAAAACTGCTACAGGTTCCTCTTAACATTTGTGGGCACTTGTGCGTATAGAATGTTATTTATTGTAATTTTCCGCATATATTTTACAATATATGAACGTAAAGTAAATTACACAACTTCCATAATAAACATCAGTTAATTTAATTAAAAACTTGTCCAATAAACATAAAGTATCGGGACGAGTAGTAATTTAAAAGTAACATTTGCTTTTCACAACTTGTACCAATTAATTACTACTATAATTAAAATCGCTTACATTACAATAAATATGAGAAGCAATTTGTTGTCAGTGATCAGGATATAAATGTTAACATCATAAGTCTGAAGGTAATAAACAAATAACTAGGTCCAATGGAACAACGTCCGTTTTGCAATTTCAATGTTTTAATGAAGAAGTGCCTTCGCGTTAATTATATTTTCAATTTTGCTATACGCCTTTTACGCCTAAAGGCACAGCAAACAAACCAACTCAAGCCATATTTAAGTGAGAATATTTGCAATGGTAATTATGGGCGATCCTTCCCGTTCGTTTTAAATAAAATTAAATAAATGTTTAACATGAAATGTTTATTGACAATCGTTGAACGGTAGTAGCTTATGTGAAACGTAGTCAGACGATGACAATTATTGGATTTATCAATAGGATAAAGATCATAAAGTAATGATAAGTGTCGTGAGTTGGTACTCTTGTATCCAACTGTAGTATAATTTCGAATGTAGGTTCGTTTATTCACTGATTTCTACACACGAAGAACAATAAACACAGTCTTTGCCACCAATAACCTTAGAGCAGCAATAATTGTGAAACCATGGGTTATTTACGTATTCACATTAGCGGTAAATCTAATTACAGGGTTTCCTGCGAGCAGACAGCTGGTTACTCTATCATCAGAAATGGCAGGAGAAAAAAAGGCAAGATCACATTAAAATAGGCGAGCCATAAACATACTTAACTGACATGTAGAGTAGACATTGTCAAGAAGTATACATTATATAACATAATAACGTTTATCCGACCAGTTGCAGACATCAACCTGAATAAGAAAGAGCAAATAAAAACTTACGTAGAATTGGATGTTAGGATGAGCATGAAATTATCGAGAACAAAAACTTATTAAGACCGGTGTATGTACGGGAACGGTTTATTATCTTATACATAATTATCTTTATGAAGAAGAACAATTTAATAGTGTGTTAACTAACAATTTAAGTCCTGCTAACAAAGGCCATTTAGTAGAATCAAAGATATATAAGGGTTTATTTTTACCTTTTGGGGTAAAAACGGTATTATTATTAGTGTAATAATATCAACAACTGGTAGTTAGTTACCTATTCAAAATATGTGCTAAGTACTGCCAAAAGTAGTATTATACCATCGCTTAAAGCATGAGCATACTTTAAGATTGAATCAAGAACAGACAGAAGGTATCGCCTGGTCTTAATGTGAACCCTCGTCAAATCGAAATGCCATACAGATTACTCCATAAACAGTATTGGATAGCGTCCCAATCACAATATTGAAACCTTTTTTGTTATTTCTCGGGGACAAATATCACAAACTATGTGCTTACAGAGGCTACATAATGTGGTCGGCCTGTGATACATTACCATGTGGTTTGAACGACATCACGTAACAAACAATTGATATGTACATGGATAAACCATAGCCACAAGTCTTCCACAAGTACCTAGATTACAATACGTATCACGAGGCCCACAGCGTGGCTACAGGTACCTGCTTCACCCCGTTTCAACTAATCACGTTCCCGGCGCAGCTGTATGAGCCACGTGATACGAAACGTTTCTCGAATTGGGAAACTGGATTAAAACTCGTTACGTAGTATTTTATTTTAATTGGGTTTTTTAGATGTGGCTTCTTTTATTTCAGAGGACTTTTTAACTATACAAGGTATTTGCTTATACGTAGTCCGCTCAAAAATATATTAAAATTAGCTGCGCTCTACTGTTCCACATTGGGAATATCGGGATCGTTAATTTGTGTGTTATTCTAGAACTGTAGCTGTCAGCGTCACCAGAAGTCGTCATATAGTCACATATATCCTCGCATCGCATCCGTGCATTTCTGCCCCGTTATATGACGGACCATATCCGATCCAAATGTACTAAAGTCAACAAACAAACGTCACGGTAACGCTTCTGACGGAAAGTTCAGTAGTCCAATGCATGACACATTGACCGATAATGGTAAAATACAAAAAGTTTAAACAATATAAATAAAGCAAACAAGTTTGTTAAGTGCCTCACTGTGTTCGGAGATGGTTGCTCACCCAGTGACATGTTTCTCGACTGCAATGGAAGGAAACTGCTTGCGTTTCTACTAGGATTACGAGTTTGGTATATTAGCTCTAGTATTAAGAAAATAGACTGCACACTTGCACTCACGACGCGACGTGATAACTATCTCGATAATTAATAGAATGAAACTGACATACTTTCTGCAGATGCTGTTCATTGTGGATAGAAATTAGAAACATTTTATATACGAGCAATTACCGGTCTAGATATGAAATCAGTAAAAGCCAATCCATGATATGAACATAATAACATTACGGAGACTGAGTAAGGAAGATGCAACAAAGTTCTGAGCATTAAAACACAAACTTGACTTCGGTTCGTGCAGTAAGCTTTATAATAAAGTCTGGTTTTCATGTCCTTCCGTCTAGCATTTGCAAAGCCACATTAATCGCGTTAAAGTAACCCGATGCGTGAGAAACAAAGCGTTGGGTTACAAACGAGCCACGGCACAGGATGCCCTGCTCAAACCCGAAGCCCTACACCAGCTACAGTTACGCTGCGAAAAGAGTCTTAATGAACGTGGCTAAGTTAGTAACTTGTGTGTTTTGTTGTTGGGAAAGGTTAAATGAAGACTCGTCGAATTATTCCAGTGTCGAAAAGTAGGATAATGGCATTAGCAAGAAACAACTGAATGTATGTGAAGGAGAATACGTGGAAGGATTTGGGGGAAGCATTTGGCATTTACACTGTGCACAAAAAAAAACAAAAATCATTTTAAGTATAATTTTTAATTATGTTACACATACACTTAACTCTGACCCCCTTAACTATAAACAGCTGCATAAATTTGTCTTAAACTGTGACATGAAGTTTCAAAGTTAACTTATCTTACTTTATAAGTAAGGGATTAAATCTTCTAGCGTTTTCGTTTAGGTTCATGGAGATCCCAGTCGCAATGAATCTGAGCAATCCGCACGTGAACTGCACAAACACACAATATTATGCAATCGCGGAATGATTTAAACGTCTGACCTAATAAAGTTGGATGTAAATTGGTTCTGAGAACAAACGCACGTGGATTTCTTTGGAAATCGATGGTAGACTTATTACTGAGAACGACATTCATGCGAATAATATTTCACTATGGACGAGTCTCTTTTTAGCAAGCCAACGATTCCTTGATATATTTGTAGTCACGCGATACTGTATAAGTTCCATCGAAATTATCTGGCTGCATTATCCAGGGAACTAAATTTTCACGCAGAAGGGGCACGCACAACTACTATATAAAAGTAGTTTCGCGTCTATTACGGTGCAAAGCAACTCAACTTTATCGTGAACTAGGTAAGTAGAAATCGTATATCTCACTAACTGTCAGATTAAATGGGTCAAAAAGAATAACAGACTTAGAGACGGATAAGGAATTTGAAAACAAAGTTTACCTTCAAAGCTTTTAGCCATGGATGACGTTGATTAATAGCTGTATGTTAGACTCTTGTCTCATTTATCACAGTTTTACCAGCGAACAAACACAAAGGGATATGCACCACATATTCGTTTATTTGGACGACATTGACGAATTCGACGAGATAATGTTGGTAACTTAAATCTCACTCTGTTCGAATCATCTATTGATTTCTTAGAGCATAATGTAGGTATGAAGTCAACAGTAGCTACGCTATTTACCATTACGACGAATGAGGACAGTAATTTATGACAATCTCCCTTAGTTAAAAAGTTTTTATAGCTTTCCTTTGATAGAAATGGTAATCTCTTACACGATGAAGGGGAGCTTTGTAGGCAACTAAGCCTAAACAAAACAATAAAACGTTGGTTGTGTTGACTCAAACTTGATAATTTGTTACTGCTATAAATCCAACGGAGGCTCTAATTCTACATCCAATATTAAAGCGGTATCTTCTAAGGACTTTACTAATACAATCATTTAAGTCAATACCGCAATCAAAGCTCCGCTTTAGTCCATTAACTTTGTAAGTTACTTGTATTAGTTTATAGGAAATTGTTTTTGTAAAATATTAGGCAGACTATGTAAATGACAATGGTGTAATAATAATGTTTTATCTTAGGATATCATGTAAACCATGAATTCAGAATTTTTAGTACGGAATGGTAGTACTTGAAAATTTATGAATTTTGGTTTAGAGAAAAATGATTTTGTAGACAAATAAACATCAAATTTTACTGCAGGTCAGAAATGCAGTGTAATTAATAATACATGTCACATTGGTCTAAATGAATCCTTAAGTGTATAGATACATGATCGTTTAGACATGTCGACATATGACTATGATTTTAGTGTGGTTTCGGAACGCGTCCTCCGATGAGAAGAAACCACAAGAAACTCATGGTTTTTTTTTCTTTTTTGTGATGATGTGTTAAATTACAATAAGAATATGTAATTGTGTGGTGTCAAAATAGTCTGTGACTAATAGTTTACGAATCTAGATATAAACCAATTATTAAATAAGGACAAGCCCAGCAGTAAGTACACTACTATGCGTAAAGTTTCTAGTTACATACTTTTCACCGAGAAAGTACGCTTATGTGGTACGGGATACATTAACCCACTTAGTAGAGACTCAAGGTAAACATAAAATAATAATAATATATGCACAAAATTCCGAGGATGTTGTGGTTATGTGATATCTAACAAAGCAGTTGACAGTCAAATTACGACTCATATTGCCACAAAATCTACCAAGTAAACAAGCAGACTGACAGTACCTTCACTAATTATGAGAAGTCGAATACTCTGGCTTAGTTTACCGGTCAATATGTCAGTGCTATCTTTGAAACACGCGATATCACGATTACTGGCAATTTGAAAGCTCTAGCTAGACCATCAAACAATACTTACGTAGAACTTAGGTTATAACTTATAAATTATTCTACCTCAAGTTTCTACTATTTACTATTCCGTCATATTATTATTGAAAAGCATTCAACCTACTGTATTTCGGCCGATGGCAATGTACATGTTGTTAACCTTTTTCCCATAGAGGTGGTCGTTCGTCTCGTTTTACACAAGAAACCGTTCTTGAGCCGGGTCTGAGCGGATAATTAATTCTGTCCTGGGCTACTTATGTTACCGTCCAAGTAGTAACCGCAGCGCCCTGCAGTGGTCCTAAGAACAAGTTCGATTCAATTCGTATCAGTCATTTAACTTTGCTCCAATTTCACTAGGTTACATTGACTCCAATACTGAAGACAATTATTAGGATCAATCGTACCGTACTAATTAATGGCTTACGATTAATTAGTGGTACCGTATCATTTCCATTATACCTTAGTATATGTTTGTTTAATGAATTTGGGAAGATTGGAATTATTTTGTGTCAGTCAAACAAAGGCTAATTTCAATAAATATCGACTAGGTGCAGGCAGGATATGTTTACGAATCATCTGTGGTTTAAAATATTATCTTTAATATCCGTGTGGTTACCGTCATCGGACATCGCGGAAGAGCCCCGGTATATCCAGTGAACATAAATCAAGCGAGCACATCGCTCTCATACTGCCATGACCCCACATACCCTTTGTTTACTCGCTACGCAATTTAAACAGATCAT
The DNA here is from genome assembly GCA_958496205.1 of Idaea biselata. Lineage (NCBI taxonomy): Eukaryota > Metazoa > Arthropoda > Insecta > Lepidoptera > Geometridae > Idaea > Idaea biselata. The sequence goes on along the minus strand of OY292400.1, from coordinate 12,817,647 downwards.
CTCTAAATAATAACAGATAAGCCGTTTAACAATACAACATTAAATAGATATCCAATTGAATATTTATAGATGGATCATATCGATCCCACGATAGTCGAAAATCGTTAAACCCTTTTAACACATGAATAGATTTGAGTCTTTTTTGTGTGAACTGACCTCGACAAGTTTAGATTCTATTATACACATTGAATCCATTCGATTACGGACGACGTCACATACAATCGCCACGTAAAAGGCTATAATGGGGGCTTTGCATCAACGCGATCGTAATCAGCTGGCGGCAGCGCGTCGGCTTGAGGCAGCGCGGTCATTCATGTGCTCCGTATTATTATAGATGTTCGTTGTTGTAACGCTGTATTGTAATAAAATGTTCCGTTTTAGATCGAACCCTGATGCGTTCACGGAATCAATCTAATAAATATCTATATCAATACTTGAATTTGAACCTTCAATAAATGTTTAGTACAATACAACAGATTCAATAGACAGAGTTTAATGGAATCGCTGGGGGCGTAACAATAACAATAACCACTTCGACTTTTCATTAGCAGTAACTTAGGATGTATTACAAAACATAATTTCAAACGCTGTACTTGCTCGTGATGCTTTCACCGAGTCTAAAGCTACAATGTCGAAGGCGAACGCTGACTCAACTATAACCACTAACAACTGCGTGAGAACGTACCTACCTACTACCTACAGTGTGGAATCAATCTGGGTAGTAGACCGACCGGGGCGCTTCAGATATTATCTATACCAAGTCCATAACGATGATCACGTATATCCATTAATAATCAATCAAAGCAGGAGAGCAATCTTGGGGGACACGGTAAATTCCTTTTATGTTCTTGAGATTATAGATCTAAGGAAGAATGCAGTGATCCTAGACAGTAGGTTGTCATTTCAGAATGCCTGAGGGGATCGATCGATGTTTGTTATGTAGTATCGTGTGTGTTCCGCGTCACAGGTAAATAGCGTCCCTGAAGCTATATACCGCATATTGTTACGAATAAACAGTTCGAAGGTATGATGCATGCCGTCTTATATGATGTCAGTTCGGATCGGACGGCTCGCCTAAGGGATTGTGTAAAGGCGAAACAATAGTCATTAGCAATCAATCAGTCTGTATGATTGGCTCAAGTCGGCTCAACTACTAGCCTCGATTTTAAAATGATTTCTTACGAGTATAATCCTAAGAAGGCAATAAGCAAATACTGCCCAAACCAAACAATAATTGTACCATATAGGACAATAATTGTCCTAAATCGAAGACAAATCGAAATCGTTAGGTATTTCAATTTTGGCTAGCGTCCAAGTGTTCACAGGCAACCGCAAAGTTCAAAAGACTTAGCGATGAATACCAGGGTTTGATCTAAATTGTGGGTAGCGAAAGTCAATGGCTGTGGTTGGCGGCACGCGTTGCGAACACGTACGAGCAATTGAAACCAGCGCCAGTTATTGCGAGAAATGCATCAGAATCGAGCCACAATTGCTGCTGCCGGGCAAGCCACACAATGTGCCAGCGAAGAGATAACGACGCAGTACTGCCGTCCCATCTCGCGTCACGCCCTTCTATAAATCCCCGCTTGGCCTTAAGCATCAATCATATTACACAGATACGATTATAGTCGATTATAGACCACTAGTTTCCTCCGCGTGGTTTCGTCCGCGTAAAGTACGAGTAGAAAATGAAAATCAGTCAATAGCTTTTAGCTAATAGAAGATTATTGCCAAGTTAGGTGTACCTACCGCTTTTCGATTTCATGATTTTCGCATTTCTCTATACCTAACATTAACAGCCCTCTTAGTGAACTATTTGTACCTTAGCACTGCCCCTCGCTCGACTCACGACTCATCTTTGCAGAGAGTTCCAAGTTTAGAATTCAACAGTTTAGGCTCCACGTCTCGTCAGGAGAACGACTATTATAATATTAGTTTTGTAAAGAGAATTTATTAGTTACTCGAATTAGTGTGGGAGGTTAAACAAGTAACAAGGTTTCCTATTATGTCTACGACTCAAGAGTATTCGATTGTCCCGAATATCTGGGAAGGCAAGACTAATATTATTACAAGTTATTTTGTTAGGAGTATCCTGGTCCCTTCGTCGGCGGTTATTAACCCAAAGCATTCATTATGAACGTCCGGCGGTCACGCATTGCGTATTGAGGTGGTATATGGGATATTGCGACACGTATGTTCATGAATACATATACACATTCAAAACGACTAGCATAAGTGTTCAAGTCACGAGTGATTAGATTAGGTATATTTTCGGCTAAGCGTGTAACATCTTAAGAGTAAACCACACAGCATTACCACCTACCATCTAGTGGGATAGTGGTCAAACGGTAATCTATAGGTAATGTGTATCTATAACATCGACGTGGAATGTAATTGACGAATGCTGATTACGATTGATATAGATTACATTGGCGAACTTCTGCCATGTCATTCGTTTCGAACCTCTAGATAAAAAAAAACTGATTCTCCTCTGTGTCCTCTCTCTGTGTATGTGAATGAAATACAATTATAGGTAATTAATTTTCTTGTCAACAATCAGCTCTATAATAACAATAATTGTAATGTCAGGTGAGGTGAAGCCAGCGTATCCCACGTCGCCTCTCGTGAGTGTTTTTCTTTTAGGGTTATAGGAGAGATGGTTATTTAGACCAATCACCCCAGGTTATGGTATTTGTATGCGGAAACAGTTTCTACCTTCCCCTGGAATATGGAGACACCGAGGAGTTTTAATAGGTAAACCTTTGGCCGCCCACTATTCTAGGCCAGCATGGCCCACAAATCCCCGCCTCCTCAAATCGGTGGGACAGTGCCTAAGATCGCATTTCTCCTTTTTAACAAAAGTTATCTGCAATCGAGAACGACGTGAACATACTATGTTCTGACACATTTACGTAGTAATAGATCCATTCTATTACTATGTTGTATTGTTTTTGTTGTAGTTTCTTCTGATATGATATCAACTTCAAAACAATGGAGTTGGCACACGCAGACCGTCGCCGTGGGAAGATGAGCGATAAGACCGCAATCGTACTTTCATCCGATCACGCATGATTTAAGTGCGAACCTCGCAACAATACCGTAGTTTAGAAACTATCACAGATCTAGACAACCTGCAATTTTCATACAACTCTCATCTATCATTAGTATCGGCTCCGATAAATATGCGCGTGCATGCATATCAATCAATATTTAAGAGCTATATATTCACCAATTTTACCAAGGAACATGTAGGTACTACCATATAGGTACGACTCGATTCCATTTTTCCTTATAAACATTTGGCGTTAATAAGAGCTCGCTTAGAAGCAAAAGCGCTACAATCGTTGCGTGTCTTATTGCAATATAACGGCGGCAAAGTTGTTATTACCGAGACTGCAGCACCTTTTAAACCTGATTGACGTCAAAATTTATGTTAATTGAGTTATTTATTTCAAAATCGATCTTCTCTATGCGTAATATAAAAACATACAAAACGAGTTATAGCGTCAGGAAGGAAAACCCGACTTATTTTTATATAGTAGATTAAACAAATACAGAAAGGGTCAAAGTCTTCGGGGTTGATGCCAAATTTTATGGGGTAGCTTTGAATTGTTGTAGTTGTTTTTCAAACAGGAGATATCTCCGTCAACCTCGGTACCTGGGCCCTCGTGAGGTGATATTGTGCCGAGTCACGCGACCATGACAGTGAGACCCGCCACTATTTGTATGCTCTCATGTGTGGATGATTGATTTTGTTAGGCTCCGTAACGTCGTTCAACTAGAATTTATTGTGGTCTATCCATGTTGTTTATTATTATTTAGAGCCTATTTATCCCACTGCTGGGCATAGCCCTGCTTCCTTCTTTCCATTCTCGCCAGTCTATGGCCTGTTTCATAAAATAATTGAAAAAGTTATGAAAAATGTATAAATGATCCAGTCATTTAAGCTTAAATTAGGTAAGAATCTCGGTATTCGAGATACCCAGCTGTAAGTCTGTAAATACTTGTATATTGACACCCTAAAAGTTGTCTCAAAACCTACATATCGATACCGGAAATTTCAATTGTCGTAAAGGACATTTTGGCCAAAATGATTTAATTATATATTTGGAATCAGCGTCGCAAGGTCTATCGATTGGTATATTCAAATTTATAATATCTTTAAAAATGAGCTTTTTGGAAACCTTTTACGACCTGAATTTTGAACAGATTTTTTTACGATTTGGGGTGTATGGTAAAAATAATTTTTATAAGTGGGCGTAAAGTCACTTTTGCTGAGAAATGTCATTTACGACATTGTCAATAACAATTTTACAACAAATAAAAAGGTCGTAAATACTATAACTGACATTCAATAATGTAGTAATTATTGTGTTATTGTGTTATACGACCTTTTGTTTGAGTGAAATTGCAAGTAGCGCAAAATAAATTCAACAAAAACATGGTAAAAAAGTATCCTATTTTTAATTAATTTTGGTTTGTTAAAATCTATTTTTTTATTTTTAAAATAAACTACAAACACTACATTTTGAAATCAAAACGTCTTTTTCAAATAACAACAGAAAAATATCAAAATATGTGGGAATAATGATATAACGAACAACCGAATGTCTTCAAATATGTCCAAGTGTGGTATTAAAACAAAGAGTATAACTTTTGTGACAACAATATGACAATCATCATTATAAGAATCATCGTTCAAATAAGATAACTTGCCGAGTTTGGGTATATTAAACTAGTTTTGAGTAGTATACATTGGAATTGGTAATTTCCGAGGTTTGATGATTAAACATTTTGATCAAACTCTTTGACCGAAGGAACTATATTTTAACCTTGGATTAATTAATCGTATTCTAAATACTGAAGAATCAGGTAACATCTATGTCAGAAGAAGGTCACAGGAACACATTAACATAAGCAAGACAGTCTTATCGCATTTAGACTCAATGTAATCTGTAGTATATTACGAATATTCGTAATATACTGGAGTATCAGGTGATATCTTAGGTACTAGAAGGAAACTACAGGAACATATTATCCAGTTGAGATAGTCATATCGCACTTGGACTCAAAATAATCATATTGATGAGCAGATATTCTAGATACTGAAGAATCAATTGAAAAATAAGATGCCAGAAGGGAGCCACAGGAAGGCATTATCTAGACAATACAGTAATTTCGTTAAATCTTTTAAGGCTTGCCATTCCAAACAGTTATACTAAAATAACCTTATATCATTTTGCTCAAATAAGAGTTTTGAGGGGAGAAGATTCTTTAAAAAAATCACATTCAATTATTAGCTGATAATTCTAAAAATTAAGTTGATTTTTACAATCGCAACGATTACATACTATTATGATTACATACACAAATATTTCGATTAATAAATAATAAAATAATAAAAAACTTTATAATTCACTATGTTTTACTGCCTAATTAAGATATTCTAACTAGGTATTCAGTAGTCTTTGGCGCTTTTACCCCCTTAGACCCTGATTTAATTGCCTTGTACAACCCATTGCTGATCAGATTTGGTCCTTTACGACACATATAATTCCATCTTAACCAATTTTTGTGGCTGTTAAGTACTTTAGTTATTTTTTTTAGGGTGTAAAGGCATCCCATTTTCGTTAATAATTAACTTGGGTTTATTTAATCATTTTTAAAGGATAGAGCACAAAAAATTAGTTAGGGTTTCTTTTTGCGTCATCAATGTAGCACTTTGTTTGACAAAGATATAAGACAATTACTTTTTTACTTTTTGTTTTTAGCTCTCCTGAAAAATCGTGTTTTGTTCTTTACGACAATTGAAATTTCCGGTATCGATATGGTAGGGTGTGCGCAACTATGAAATTTCAAGGTCAAAGTACAAAATTACGTACAAAATCTCTACAAATTTTGTTTAAAAAAAAAATTAAGGTATTTAGGGGTATTAAACCGAAAGTGGTTTGTTCTAGAGGTCTAGGCGAACAACTTTTGTTCTACGACTTTTGGAAATTTGAAGTAGTTTTCGAAAATTTTGAGTTTAAAGTGTGCATGAAAATCAGCTGTTTTTTAGAGTTTGAGGTCATTGACCTTATGGAGCCCTTTTGTTACTACAATCTTAACATTCATTGCCTTTATTTACAAAAACAGCTGTTTTTTCTTCAGTGATACAACTTCAAATTTTCGAAAAAAAAGTTCTTATTTCCAAAAGTCGTAGAACAAAAGTTGTTCGCCTAGATCTCTTTAACAAACCCCTTTCGGCTTAATACCCCTTAATACCATTTTTTTTTCAACAAAATTTGTAGAAAATTTTGTATTCTACAATATTGATAATAAATACATATAGCAAAAAACCCATAGGAAATGAGATGTTTACAAAAAAAAGCGCAAAAACCGATTTTTGTGACCTTTGACCTTGAAATTTCATAGTTGCGCACACCCTACCATAAGTAGGTTTTGAGACAAATTTTAGGGTGTCAATATACAAGTATTTACAGACTTACAGCTGGGTATCTCGAATTCCGATGTGAACTTACTAAAATGACTGGATCAAAAGCTTCAAACGGTTTTGTATTCGATAAGGTCTTAACAATAATTATATTTCGGGGAAGGTGACGTAATTTGAAAAGGGATTATTCTATAGGTCCTCTAGCTCTTTGACTGCTGACGTTGAAATCGCAAAACCGAAAAATCGCTAATCGCTGAATCAAAGTCACAGATAAACAAACACGTGTGTGTTTTTCAGCCGTCAAAGGGCAGATGACTACAATAAACCTTTAGACGTAGAAAATTTGTTCTCCTAGACTCTAGGACTATTTCTAAAATGTTGAGTTCTAAGTTAACTTGAAAATTTAAAGTTTACTTCTAAAAGTAGTAAAATAAAAGTTGTTGCCTAGACGTTTAGGCAAACCCTCTTTCGTCTTATATTACTTTTCCGAAGCAGACTGTATATACCTACCTATAAGTTCGGTCAACTTCAATAAATGGCAAAAGATCTCCCTTGACTTTAATAATAAGAAATGAGCTTGTTTCGCCTACGCAAGATACGCGTTCCGAGAGCAAACGGTGCCGCTCTAAGCCTGAGCAGTCTCCTTGTCATGTTTCAATAAATATTAAGTGAATTCCAGTTCCCACTACTTTAAGGGCGCGACCTATGTGAAATGAAGATCTTAGCATATCATTTTTTTTCCAAATCTTTGCGTATAACTGAGTCAATATTTTAATACTTAGGGGGCGTCCATAAATTACGTGAGATGTTTAAGGGGGGGAGGGGGTCGAGTCAAATCTCACGCATTTTTTTCTGATTGAAACAAAAAAAATACTTATATACATACTATTTTGGTCCATCCAGATTGTACACACTGAAAAAAAAATTCTGCTACCGGAGCTGTATTTTACTGCTCCAGTAACTGAACAAACTGCAGTTTACACGAAGCATTTTTTTTTTCTTTTTACAATAACAATCCAACGCGTTTACGTAAGAAACCCACATTTTAAAAAATCTCACGTGAGATTGGAGGATGGAGGAGGGGGTTAAATAAAATCTCACGACATCTCACCAGGGGGGGAGGGAGGGACAGAAAATTTCAAAAAACACCTCACGTAATTTATGGACGCCCCCTTACATAGTATAAAACTATATTATTTAGGTCCTCTTTGTAGTGCTTTGATGAAATAATGTACATTTTACGACTAATCATTAGTTTTTACGAGAAATCATCGTTTTTTTTTCATGCAATTCTATCCCACTTTCTCCCACGCAACCGAAAATTATCATCTATCCCCGTCTTAATACAACATTTTCTAAATAAAGTGCACTTATTAAACTATTTGTATGTAGGTATGATTTAAGTGTGACTTTTTGCAACGCATTGACAACCATTCAACAATAATAATATATACGCTCCAATTGAGAAACGTAAGACAAACTCTTAGCCTAAACTGTTCCACTGCTGGGTAGAGGCTTCCCTCCGGCTCAAGTCAGTTGAGATCGTCTCGCAAGCACTATCTATCGCGGTTGTCATCGACACCACCGAGCGACCGGACCGGGGTCCAGTAGGTATGTGAATGTTCTGTATAAATGTTAGACATTGATGTTAGAGTTTTATAATATTAAATTCAATTATTACGGTACACTTCGGAATGAGGGAGAGCTACCAGGAATCAGGAAAATAAGAAGCAATCATAACAGAACAGAAACATAATTTGCGTTCATCGTTAAAACGTTGATAGTTGAAGAATAATTTCATTTATTTTATATTTATACTGTTATTCAATTAATACAAAACTCATAAATATTGTTACAATTATTACTTCTCATATTTCCATCCCATATTAATTTAACTGTTTTCAACCAATAAATTGAAGAAAAAAAGGAACTTACGACCTCGTTATTGCTATTCGTAATATAACTAGTTTGATAAGTGTGGAAGAGTATTAATTTTTTTGTATCATTTAATAGATTTAATGTGAATTGCTCGAACATCAAAGCCAAATGGATGCTTACATGTCGAAATCAATCCTTTACGCGCAAAATGAAAAAAAAAACTGTTTTTACTTTTTATAACATCGTAATGTGATCTTTTAATATTCATTGATACTTAAATTCGAACGCGTTCAGCTATTTAGTTAAGACGGAATAGAATTAATCTCGGTTTTAACGCTCATTAAATTATTTGGATTCTACAAAGAGAAGGTAAATACTATTTAACAGATTAAACAAGGTTTTGGGGACAAACGACAGTGAATTAGGTAAGAAGTATACCTACTTGGTAATAACAAACTGATTGGTAGGTATGAAAGGAGCTCCTAAACAGTAAAACACACACACACACACACACAAAAACTATCTACTTTATGTAGGTATGTTGTGGGTATATTTTGAATGTGCCCTGATCAACAAATACATAAAAATGAATTACGCAATCGTTGATACGCAAAAGGGTTAGTTTCTTAAAAACATGTAATTCTTGTCATAATGAGTTTTTACATAAAACGTAGTCTACGGCGCAGGAGGATATTATAGTAGAGGAGCCCGTGAAGATCGACCTTCACCCATCTGATAACCAGATGAGACATAATTTTTATCAAATATTATACATTAACGAACATGCCTATCGAAAAGTGTTCATGGCTATTTTTAATTAAATTAATTTTAATCAATTTTTTTTCATCACCTTCACTCTTTTGATAACCGAATGAATTGTATCTCAACTGATAGTTTTTAACATACAGAATATGCCTAGATAGGCTTGCCTACTAATTTCTGTTCATGGCTACCTGGCAAGCAGGTGTGAACATGTAAGTCAATACCTATAGGTAACTACGCCGATATGATAACCAATTCAAATTTATATCATAAGAAAGATAATTTAATTACAAAATACCATTGCCAAGCTATAAAGTTTTAGAATTGGAGTCATTTAATAGGTGCGAGAGAGAAAGTTTATAGCTTGGCAATGGTATTCCATGAACGGTTTTTTGCAGGCAAGCTTATACGATTGCTTTTGTAATTAAATTATCTTTCTTATGATATAAATTTGAATGGGTTATCAGATCGGTGTAGTTACCTATATTGACTTACCCGTTCACACCTGCTTGCCAGGTAGCCATGAACAGAAATTAGTAGGCAAGCCTATCTAGGCATATTCTGTATGTTAAAAACTATCAGTTGAGGTACAATTCATTCGGTTATCAAAAGAGTGAAGGTGATGAAAAAAAATTGATTAAAATTAATTTAATTAAAAATAGCCATGAACACTTTTCGATAGGCAAGCTATCATAGGCATGTTCGTTAATGTATAATATTTGATAAAAAATATGTCTCATCTGGTTATCAGATGGGTGAAGGTCGATCTTCACGGGCTCTTAGACTATTAGGAGTACGGATATTAAAGTAATTCTTTTTAGATAACAATAATGATGATAGCAGAGTTATTTAACTATTTTAAACGTCAACAATAGACCCGAAGTAGATTTATGTTCAGTTGTGCGATTTTAGCGGTTCTAGACAGTAAATCAAGTTACATAGAGCAAAGACGGTAGAAAGGAACCAACTGGCTCCTAGATTGCGGTTATATCTTACGTAAGCACGATATATCTTTAGCTAAATTGTCGACTACCTCCTAATAGATAGGTACTTAACTTGGCGTGATTAAAATTGAATTTCCTAGAGCACCTTAAAGGTTAGATGACTGGATATAAGTGCTAGCTAAATGCTAATCATCAGTAATCATACTATTATGCAATGTGCATGCCTTATTAGAGTTTACAGCGCCCTACGAATTAACCTGTAAATCCGGGATCTGGATTCAAAGTAGGCCATGGGCGTATTCAAAGTCCTTTTTAACTCTGAACCAAATTTGGCGAAATCGGATAGTAGTTTAAACGTGAGCCCTAAATCTGGATCGGTTCGAAGTCAAACGGCACGACCGATTTGGGTACAATTCCGTATAGATATAGGTGTACCTAGTTCATAGGCATAATGTCGGATACTACTTTATCCGTCTCAAAAAATACATTTTGAGTACATTTTATTCGTGCAAAGTAGCATACGCAACTATTTTATTAATTAGTTAGCTTAACGAGATCAAATAATTTAATTTATGATTAAAAATACGTTAGAATTCCGTTTGAGAAACATCATATTAACATGAATTTATAATTAAACATCAGAAACACGCAATAAAATAGATTTTGTCACTGATTTAGAAGATAAAACAGTATTAAAATGATTTATTACAATTTAAATACAGCTAATAACTGTATTAGTGAGGTATTTGGAGAAGCACATATTCGTAGTGTGTTTTAACAAACAGTAGTAGACTGTCTCCTGACCTACAGAGTTTTGGTAAAGCAAGCTTTGTTCGATCCGTAGAACATCTATCAGAGCTAATCAATAAATCTTTCTGACATTTATTCTGAGATTTTGGTTCCAATAAAGCGTTAGAATTTATCTATGCTGAAATAATTTATAGTACATTCAGATACATAGTAGTACAACGATCTTTGAAACAGACATAAAGAGATCCTTTTGTTAATCTTGTAAATAGTTACAATATGTCAACATATTTTCCCGGGTCTTAATTGCGTGATTTTTACTTTTAAATTTTCTTACCTCGACGTTTCAACCATGTTACAATGGACTTGGTTGTGAGGGTCCCCTCGTGACGTGACCAAGACCATTGTAACATTACGCAATTAAGACCCGGAAAATATAAAATTACGAGTTTAAATCGTGTTAGTTTAAAAAGTTGAACATGTCATCAGTTTATCACCGGACCAAACTACAAAGTGCAAACCCACCAGCGATTCATTACTCGCTGATAATATACAGATATTGCAAGCTTTCGTTACGTGTATCCGATTCGATTTACGGGTGAAATCACAGCGATCATCAACAACACGGGTATTCGAAAATTATCTGAATCTAGCAAGCACTAAGGTTTAGATTTGAATACCATCTGTATGACCGTTCAACTGTTATACAACACATTAGATAGATATCGAGTTACAGGGTAAACGATACGACCTTACGTACGCATCGGTGAAATTTCTCGTAACAACTGTGTGAGTAACGAAATAACTGGTATAAACAGTTAAGAATTCTGCTTATGATATTTTTATGAGCCCTTTATTTGCAAGACTAGTCTTAAATACTGTAGGTAATGTTCTTATATAGCCAGGGTTTACGTTCGATGTAATATTACAATTTAAGAAACACATGGAACACGCAATTGTTACAAAACTTTCATATTCTTACATCGTCTATGGAAGACGTAGAACTCTCATTGATGAGGTCTATGATTAATGAAATAATCGACTAATTTACGCTCAGTGATGGATGAGATGAGTCACTTTCAACTACTTTCATGTTTGGAACATCTTCAGGGATCTTGCTTGACTTTACGACGTCTCGAAAGGTAATAAACAAACTCATCCATAAACATTAAACAACTAAGCCAGTATAATTGCTGAAGTTTATTGTTAGTTGCCGAGAGTTTCTATGGGTGGAACACGCAAACCTAAGGCAATTCAATTAAGCCATCTCATTTCGCACCTGTCATTATTTTAGAAAGTGGCAGACATAAATTGTAATGAAGCCGTTTAACAGCACTTTTAAAAAATTCAACTACTGTATTACTTTTAGCGTTTACTGGTTATTTAGTAAGTGGGTTAAAAGTATAATTTGGAGTAATTGAAAGTAAACAGTAAGCGGTTAGTTAAAGGAACGTTATCACCATGTGCTTAGTAGGAATAAAAATCGGTCTTGTCCATGTAGAAAGTGATACAAGATACCTAAGACAATTTTATAATTTACTTATAATTTTTACTTTCATGGATGAACAAAATAATAATACAAAAATGTGCAGGAACTATGGACTCTCGGCAAATTATTGTAATAGTATTTACCGCAAATACCTTTCTTTAGATATTGTGATGTTTTCTAAACTGGAAAACATGTGTAGATATTAGATTTTATCACAGACATATTATACATCTTATGAATAGACATAGATGGTAAAAGAATACTAAAAAAAGAGCCTGAGGCAAACACATTACATAACGGTCGAAAAACATTATTCCCTGGGTTATAATGTTATGGCAGAGACCTGAAACTGCTATCGATTCGACACTGCCGTTTTCCCGCAGGATATACTGGATCTACCAAGAAACCGTGTAATTTATCCTGCGTTTTATGTCTATTAGACCACGCCTGAACATTTTAAAAGTAACAATATGTGGTATAAAGATACGGTATTGATTTTCTTGCGTCTTCCGTGACTACGCTAGTTCAGTTCATCGATCTAATAAATGTCACTAGTCATGATATAGATTTCTTGTGTTCAAGGTCCAATGGCATATTTAAGTATGTACAAAAGATACAAGGCCCATAAAATACAAGGTTTTATGAGTTGACCATGCGATCACAGAAAACAAGACTTTACCAAACCGAGTAAACTGACGACTATATAAAAAAAACGTTTCACAATGTTAACAATAATAAAGCTATAAAATGGAAATTTCACCTTCAACAAGTGCCTAGAAGGTTTCGGACTATGGTATAATCAGGTAAGTAGGTATTTGGCAATTCTATAAAAAGGAATCACGTGCGGTATCCCCCCCCCCCCCCCCCATTGCGATAGCTCCCCGTGGTTTCGTCACGTGTGTTCGATTAAGCGCAGGAGCCGAATTGATACTATTCTCGTCTCAAACTCTATTTAGATTATGGTCTTAATGTGTCACGTCGGATACCAACCCAAACATTATTTTAGGAGTGAAACGTTCGCTCTAAATCCAAGCTCGTAAAAGATCGTAATCAGAGATAAAGTAAATGTTTATGGACCTTTTTTCGTCACATAGCATTGATAGTTAGGAACCGAATCATAATAAATTACAGTCTAGGGTAGAAAATAACAGTTGCTAACTACTAACTAGCAACCTTGTACCTACTCACATAAATTAAGTTATTATATTCCAAGACAAACAATTTCTATCAGACAGAAATATTAGCGTGTTGTTATCTCATCAACACACAACGCCTCGGGTAATAAAATAAGTATACCAAGTCAATTTCTCAAAAATATTACGCAGTTCTTTGTTACAACGCCGATGAAATATAATAAAAGACGGAGTGAAAAGCTTTAATTTCAATATCTTCAAGGAAGTCTTCTGGAGCTTTTCGCTTCGACATCGATTGATTACGAACTAAGCTTACTTTGGTTATCCTTTTCATGAAAAGGTGATACATTTTTTAGTGTAAAATGTCCAATTTATTTTAAAATTGTAATTTTAAGAAATTTATTGTTGTCGGATGACTGAGTCTCTCCTGCTCAACAGACATCCTTTGGATTTCTATAACCGCAGTGTTGGAAGGTTAAAAAATAGTGGATACTGCGACTAACGGCCAACGTCCATATCTCGGTTTAGATATATGAAATTTAGTAAAATGTTATCACTATGATCTAGGTACGTAATTTATGATAAGGTAATCAGAAATTGATATTGTATGTAATACTTTAGATTTCGCCCAATTCGTTTAATCCAACACGCTACGATATAGCTTTTGTAATACCTACGTTGCGCAGGTAATCTAATCGAATAGATATTGAAAGAAAAATATTTTAGCAGTACATCTTACATATGTAAGCTTTTAGTGATTTTAGAGTTGTCAAAAAAACAAATATAGGATTTTTAAAGGGACTCGAAACTATTTTAGCTAAAGTGTAAGGGCATGGTATGGCATGGCCTCAGGTCTCACTGAACCTGTACAAGTATTGTAAGAGGTAGATAAGCCAGTACAGTAGGAAGTAACTCGGTGTTAGATATTTGGGCAAGCAAAACTCTGTTGATGGAATCAACAAGGTATGAAAAAACAGGTTAAAAATATGACACGCACAACCAATTTAATGTACAAAAAGCTACCATATTTGGGAATATTTAACTCTCACATTGCTTATCAAATTATCACACTGCCTTACTCCTAATCAAATAAGGATATGTAAGTATATCACAGTATCTTCCTTATCATTAGTCTTACGACAAACAGCGACTTTAATCTCTCGCAAGTATAATAAAGCTTTCGTTTATCTTTCGCTTTGGACACAATATTTAATAGTGATAACAAATGCGTTTCATTTAAACCTGATAGTGTCTTATTGTGACAGTTTCTGGACTCACAATCTCAGGTGTCCCGCTAGTGATACTGATAAACCACTTGATTGTTTGTTCCATAGTTTTGGTAAATATATTGTCAGGATGATTTCTTAAAAAAATAAAATAAAATTCAACTAAATGTTAATGGTCGAATGACCTACGCCGAAGGTTGTGTGATGACCTGCAAAAATTCCTGAACGCCAAGTGTAAGGGGACTACCGAGGCCTTTGCCCTTAATAATGGGACAATTTAGAAATAGATATCATTTTAATGATCAATAATAAATAACTTCCACCAAATACTTACCTACTATACCTACAAGAAAAGCGATGCTGGTAAGTAATATCAGTAAACATAATTCAGTGAACTGAATACCTACTTCGTAAAACAGCGCTCCTAAGAAAATGTAGAGCGGTTCCACGAACTATTTCAACTGAAATATTAACGACGAAACCATGAAAGGATCGGTTTGATCATGAACTTTACTGCTATACATTTGATATTTATGACCAGTTCGAGCGTTATATCGAAATACGGAAGGTTTCTCAACTAGATAAGTACTTATAAATGTATGGTATGACTAAATTTCCTCTTATTATATTCGGTATTCGTTCGCAATCAGGTGTTCTATCGACTATTACACGTCTCGGGATATTAGCTTCATGATTTCCGAAGGGTAAGCTTTTTCATACAATGGCCAATTGCGCCCACGCTGTATCGCTGTATCGGACACCTTTGCAACAAGTTAGCACAATACGTTATAAAGCAACTCCTTATTAGGATTCATAGTTGGAATAACTGTCGCTTTACCTGCTAGTTATTTGTCTAATTCGAGTTCGAGGCTTGAAATAAGGAAATTATTAACTTTAGCATCGTGTTTAGGATAATAAGGTTCGAATTAACCGTCGACGTTGTTAATCTAATCCATCAAAGAAACAAGTCAGTAATCACCTTTTAAAAGATCAAGTACAGTATTATATAATTGCCCTATAAAATATTCAAAAAGTCAGCTTTAAAAGTCAAATCGATTCGAGTTTCCGAGTGAAATTGGAGACCTTTAAAGGGTTTTGTAAACAAGTCGAGCTGTCAGCAATCCTCGTTCTATTTGTTTACTGGTAAGATTTGCCTAACCTAATTTTATTAAACTCGGTTTATTTGAAGTTCGTACCGCAAAATGCAAACGTTTCCAATATTTGTTCGTACGGTGTACGTGAATTTATTAGATTTCTTTTACGTTAGACTATACAGAATAGAAAATATGTTTTCTCAATGTTTGCACAAGCTATCGAGTTGAAATTTGGAAAACGTTTATTTTAAATTTCTTTTAATTTTTGTATGTAGCTCAAGGCTATTTTATTAAGAAAATTTATTTTCAAGGAAAAATAACATTCAAAAATTTTCGCTTGCGGCGAGGCTTGAACTCGCGGACTCTCGAGGTCTTTGGGTCGCCGCAAGCGAAAATTTTTGAATGCTATTTTTCCTTGAAAATAAATTTTCTAAACGTTTATTTTACAACTGAGGCTCAGGAGCAGCAGTAGTAGCAGTCGTGTAATGGAATCTTTTATTACCTCTGTGGCGCGTCGGGAGAAGGCCCGACTGCAATGCAGAAGGTTGCGGGTTCGATTCCCGCGGGATGCAAGAATTTATGCTTAAAAATAAATATTTGTTTCTGGTCTGGGTATTTCTATGTAACATTTGTATTTATTTACAAAAAAAAAGTATAATATGTAGTATATCCTTTGTCTAGTACCAATAGTACAAGCCTAGTGCTTAGTTTGGCGCTAGATTGCGCTGTGTTTAACATCGTACAATATTTATTTATTACTAGCTGACCCGGCAAACGTTGTTTTGCCTTATAAATTATGATAGTAGCCGATTCTCAGACCTACTGAATACGCATATAAAATTTGGTAAAAATCGGTTAAAGTTAAAGTTTTTATGAGCAACCTAATAACTTTCGATGCATACACGTGAGTAAACATTAATGAATATCTTCCGACACAGCAAAAGAAATCGTAGTCCAACGTGTTTGTAGGGTTGTCGACCGACACCAACCGACTTGGTAGACGGAATCAATCGAGTGGTGAGAGCAGCTCACCAACTTTCCCAGCAATATGGTTACTATTGCAGTGCGCTGCCTACCAGACTAGCTGTGGTAGGTGTTTAAGATATTGACGATTTAGCAAAAAAAATTAAGGAAAAATACGCATTCAATAATTTTCACTTGCGGCGAGGCTTGAACTCGCGTCTTTGGGTCGGTATCCCAACGTCTATACCAACTAGACTACGCAAGTCCCTAAAAATTTTCACTTGCGGCGAGGCAAGGGACTTGCGTAGTCTAGTTGGTATAGGTAGACGTTGGAGTACCGACCCGAAGATCGAGTTCAAGCCTCGCCGCAAGTGAACATTTTTGAATGCGTATTTTTCCTTAAAAAAATCTAAATAAAATAGCCTTGAGATACATACAATATAAAAAGAAATCTATTGACGATTTTGCTAATTATGATATCAATTTAAAAAATCTAAAGGCCATCGAAGAAACCAAAACTGCCATCTAAGTAAATAACAATAACTAAGAATAAGACAAAGATGGGCATAAAAACATAACCTTTGCCTAGCAGTCGGGTAAAAAAAAAACAAATATTATAGATACGTCTACGTTAAGTATATTTAGTAAATTTACTTTCAAGGAAAAATAGCATACAAAAATTTTCACTTGCGGCGAGGCTTGAACTCGCGTCTTTGGGTCAGTACCCCAACGTCTATACCAACTAGACTACGCAAGTCCACGCCTGTTGCCGTGAAAACTTCCAATGCTATATTCTCCTCTGATTGTTTACGATTTTGGCTCGTTTTGGCTCGTAAACAATCAGAGGAGAATATAGCATTGGAAGTTTTCACGGCAACAGGCGTGGACTTGCGTAGTCTAGTTGGTATAGACGTTGGGGTACTGACCCAAAGACGCGAGTTCAAGCCTCGCCGCAAGTGAAAATTTTTGTATGCTATTTTTCCTTGAAAGTAAATTTTCTAAATAAAATAGCCTTGAGCTACATACAAAAATTAAAAGGAATTTATATTTAGTAATTCACCGTCTAGAAAAGTTCTATTTCTTTTTATCTATCTCAAAATGTTTTATCTGTTTCTATAATCCGTAGTCGCCCACGGCTTGCTGCAGATCAACAGCCTGCATCAGAAAGGTGATTCGGTCGTCGTGGGTTCGAATCGTAAAATTCAATAAGTATAAAGACTCTTAACTTTTAAAATACAATACTCGGGAGCCCGGGGTCCGCTAAAACGGGAACGGACCCCGGCACCCCTTTCGGGAGCCCAGGGTCCGCTAAACCCCAAATTAATTTGGGGTCGGCGCAGTAGGTAAGTCATCATTGACCTACTGCAAATTGATTTGGCAATATTTTTACGGCTGGCCGCCTGCCTGACACCAACCCTCCTAAGGACCAAGCAGTTTATCCGCCACCGCGCGGAGAGAACTTAAGGTTTGCTAGTCTCCTTCAGATCCCTTAGTCGCCTTTTACGACACCCACGGGAAGAGATGAGGTCGCCCTATTCTATGCCGGGTCTACACGGCTATTTTAAAATACAATACCAATATAACATTTTACATATTCTAATATGAACAATCACTTTTTCATCCACGCTCAAAATCGAAAATCACGCAAAAAAATGCATCCGCTAAAAGTTCACTACTTACGGCTATAGATGCAAGCTCGGTGTAAGCACATCGGGAAATGCAACACGGGGCGGCTTTCTCTCAAGACGATTTCGACATGCAGCAGCTGTACCGACGCGATGAAAATCGAAGCAAGCTGAGCGAAATTAATAAAACGCGCCATTGATAATATTCCTCACATAATTGATTTAGAAACCTGTATTTAATTTGCGAAATTAATATGTTATAAAGTAGGTACCTATTTTTATACTTTGGTGACGTAATACACGATTACAATTAAAATTTCTGATAGTTTTTTACTTTATATGCATTTTGATTTACATATCTCTAAAACTTTTATTTCAAAGATTTTTAATGCGATAAACTTTAGTGCGTAGGAGTAGGTACACCTAATATAAAAAACTATGTCGTGTCCTGCGGTTTCACCCGCGTAAGTCCCGATCCCGCGGGATGTTCCAGAAACCATTTCTTAGTGGATATCTACGCATTATAAAGAATACACAACCTCCAAATGTGATGTCTCTAGGACCAATGGTTTAGTTAGGTAGGATGTACTTTGATATACAGTTCAGTCAGTCAATCAATCAGGACTATGAATTTTATTTTACATATGTATAGATAGATGAGCTACTTCAAATTGCAAAAACATTTATAACAGAAAATATAGATCGTGCAATGTCGTTACAGTAGCGTGGTCATGCTAAACTAACGAGTATTTATTTACGATATGAAATAAAGTATACCTACGTCCCTAAGAGGGACTACGATATTAATTCATATCAAGATATAGATAGGAATACAAAAAATAAAATGAACAAGACAAATTCGAATACATGTCTCAAGAGTTCCTAACTTTTAATGGTCACTAGTTCCTTGCCGTTTCACCTGCCTATTAAACTGTCAATATTGAAATTAAAAGCAGGGTTTTTAGGCCAATCAAGACCTCCAAACTAAATTTAATTAAAATCGGTTTAGTATTTTTCATGTGAATGAGTAAAAATATCGAACAGACAATAAATTTTAATGGCTTAGGTACTCGTGGGAATTCTAAATGCTACTTGGGTAACTGAAGGTTAGATCTTGCATATATCTAGTCAGGTGCAATTATTTGATTGTTGGCAGATATTTAAACTTAAACTATAGCAGGTGTAAAGTCGTGATTAATTTGACAGGATTATTGAACAAAATAAAACTTTGCTTAACGGCCATAACACCTTATGACCACCGCCCACAAATGTCCAGATGGTAGAAATTAACCTAGTTAAATTCAATAATAGGTACTAGTAGTTATTACAAATGCTAGATCACGTATACTTCAGTAGTTACCCCCAATATTTATTGCGCGATTCCACAATCTCTCTCGGTTTGTAGGCGGCCCATCACATCTCTGCCTGAACCACTCCGGCTATTATTCAACATGGTAATTGAAAACGACGCACACTTGGATGATTTCATCAAATAATTACATACTGCTATTAAATTAGATGTTATACAATTACTCAAACATAATTCAAAGGTCATTGTACTATTAATGGGGTGTTTGGATGAAAACACCCGGCTTATTATGTACGCTGATTTACATCCGAATATTTATTCTAATAACTAGACAAACTTCTATGCAAATCTGTTTCGAGAGACAATGAGCCCACGCATGCATTCTCTTCAACAAAAGACTATAACCGTAAAAACAGAAATGAAAACACTTAAACGGCAATTGTAAATAGAACTTGGACATAAATCACAATCATAGCATAACATTTAAAAATAAGCCGGTGACAGGGAATATTAATGTAAAACGACAAGTAACTCTCAATAAATCTCCGTGGCTTGCAGCAGATGATTTGTTATTATAAGTCGAGACCGCATCGAAGGTAGTCAATAAAGCGACTCCAGACCTGAATACTTCATTAGGTGACTAAACGGAATTCTTAATAAGTAACCGAGAAGAGCAATATAATGATATACAATACAAAGCATTTGCACATCATCCGACCTGACAAGTCCTCACTGAGATTACAATCGATTAACCTGATCCAGATTTTAAAAAATATTTTAAGATTTTCCTTAGCCTCTTTATTAATAAATGTAGACATAATTTATGACGATCAACTGTGTAAATAAAGTGTTAAATATTGCGCAAACGACCGTTGATATCGACCACCGAATAAATTCGCATTCGAAATAAATCATTAGGAGAAGTTTAACATTAATCGTGAGGAGACACGCAATTAAACACAAGCCGATACAAATCGCTTTGTAATAAGAAAAACAAAAAAATATATTTATTTCTCATTCATTAGCTGTGGTTCGCGACTTCATCCGTGTAGTATTTTAAGACTTATTTAAAAGAAAGGATACTTACTGCAAACAAACTCCAAAATACATACGAAATTGGAGTTCCGCGGAAATTGACAATCATCAACTCCAATTCCAAACCGGTTTCAATATCTCCAGAAACCTAATGTACGATATCCATCATTGAATTTTAGAAAACCTGACTTACATTAAACTTGTCAACCCTGATGCAAAACTTTCCATGACTGTTTTCGTATGATAGCTTGTGCATCGTCCGAGCATCGACCTGGCTGCCAGACCAGATAAGCTGTTTTATATTAGAATATTCCCGCCGCAGCAGTTCAGTTCGGTCGTCAATAAAAATAACAATTTTAGTGTCAACGATATCAAGTAAGTACACAATTGCTTAATGTTCAGGCAAGCGGCACAAAATGGTGAACAACATTGAAAAATATCTCACGTTTTGTTCGAAAGACAATCGGGATTAAGAGGAAATATTCATTCACGCATGTCTTTAACAATACTGATACAGAATTGATAGTAGACATCAGACGACGAATAGAAAACTATCATTGTTAGAATTTAAACGGAGTTTTCTACAGGGCGTAGGTATCTGTAGTAGAATATAATATTCATCCGGTGTTGCCATTTTATGTTGCGGTAGTGAAGGCAGCTCGTTTTATCTGCTCGGGTGGCTAGTGAAAGCATTCCGAACGGAAGCAAGCCGGCTTTCTACCCGCCTCTAAACGTCACACCCAAGAAACTAACCCTGTATGTATAGGTAAGTTTACTACTTAATGATGTTACGATGTAGTATGAATTTCAAACTGATGTGATGTGACGAACTAGGATTTAGAAATAATTCATGATTTTTAAGGCTACTCCTGAAACCTAAATAAAATCTTTCAATCGTCTATTTTTTTAATACTTCGCGTTGGCTATACACGATTAATAAATATGGACTTTAACCAATAAGAGAAATTTCGTAAAACAAATTATGTATTATTAAACTTTTAATATAGAAACTGGTCTGACCTTATGTAAAAACGGAATTCAAACCGAAATACTTCGACAACTCCTAAATTGTATGAAGTCTAAAATTAAGACTTTATAGAAAATACCTAATACGCTAGAGCTGTAAATTGACGATACCTACCTGCCATATTCATAACAAATATTGTTCCTTTGTGCTCCGGATCCCAGCGCCGCTGAAAGATGTCTTTTTTTTCCGCCGATTTCTGGCCAGCTGGCATAGTCTACCGACGTTTTAGGGAAGCTCGTCCGAAGAAAGAAAACCCTAAACCCTAATTTTTATATTATGAGTATGTGTGTTAGTCCTTAAGGTATATGAATATATGAATATATGAATATGGTATATGAATAATTATTAAATGTCGTCATCATTATTATATTGGTATATCGGTTACTGCGATACAAGCTGTGCTTAGTGTAGAACTGATTTATTATGTAATTTGAGATATGTTTAATAAGTTTCATAATAATAAATAAATTTTGTATTTGTATTTTGTATTATTTTGTTGGCAAATAAATAAAAATATTTCGGGACTACAAGAAAATTCTTTTATTCAGAATGAACGCTACGGTTACCTGTCTTAGCATATACTAAACTATTTATAAGATCATTTTGGGTAATAATAATGTTGACACAAACATACTCTAAGAACGTTTTATAAAACAACAAAAAAATAACATAATTTATATTAATTATCCTTTAATCGATACCTGCCAAAGAACGTGCTAAAATTAATTAAAGTCTGCCCAAGAGTTCGAAGCGAGCGCCTCCTATTTCAAGTTATAAATTAAATCAGGTATGTTTTGTTAGGAAGCGATTAAAACGTTGTCCAGTGTTGTTTACCTTAATACTTTGTAGTTTATATTGAGCGAGCGAGCGGTTGTTATTTTCTCCAGGCGACCGAAGACAAGGTCGCTGGCATGACACGTGTTCCACCCGCATTGTCTCCGACTTTGTTTTTTTTTTGTTATATTGTTTGTGTCGTCTCAAACATTTATGTTGATGACTTCGTTATATTCTCTCTGCAGCTTAGTTATTGAAATGAGTGAGCAAACGAGCTACTAAACTGCTTTATTCGATCTCACTTGTCATCAACGTAGAAGAAATTATGAGCCGATATAATAATGCGTGAATATATAAAACGGTGCTTTGGTATCATATGAATTATTTATACAAAATCAACGATCATTAGATTTCGTAACAGAAACCCGGGTAGGTATTACAAGTGAGTTGTAGAATTTGAATGTTACATAATGTAGCGTAGAAAGATATTTTCATTACAATGTTTACCTCAGCAGCAATAACACATGGGCATAATGTTAGCGGTGTAGCAAGTGAAGCGATCATAAAGACAGTAAATGTTCTAGTACAAACGGGTAATGCCTCATAATAAAATAACGAGAGACATGTGATGTTACGTAAGCAAATAACGTGACTGATGGTTTTATTCCAAGATTTACGACTCCTTCGAATTGAATTGAATAAATAAACAAAGAAAACTACACATTGCACACGGTGCTGTGCTGTCTATCTAAAAATTGAGCAACTAGACTTGTAAATGAGTGCCAGATAATCCGTTCCCTATATGCATTCTTTATTTTGAGATATACCTACTTAAACAACGAAAGAAAGAAACATGTCTAATTTAGGCAACCACACAACTTACACATTAAGATACACAATAAGAAGAACTTATTATAACATACACAAAAAAGAAACATAATTACAAAAATTAGTTGTGTGGACATCAATTTTTTTTAACTAACACGATTGGAACTCATAATTTTATATTTTCCCGCGTCTTAATCGCGTGTTTTACTTTTTAATTCTCTTACCTCGACGTTTCGACCATGTTGCAACGGTCTTGGTCGCGAGGGGATTACCCTCGCCCAGTCCCTTCGCGACCAAGACCGTTGCAACATGGTCAAACGTCGAGGTAAGAGAATTAAAAAGTAAAAATCACGCGATTAAGACCCGGGAAAATATAAAATAATTATAGTAGTGTGCAGCCAAAATGGACACAGTTAAAGCTACTGTTAAGTTAGAATAGCTTATACGAGAGTACCAGGGAATGCAAAATAGGAATATTAATTTAGTTACTTGTATAGGATGACGTAAATTAGGATCAATAATCTAATCTAAAGAAATGTGTTTTTAATCTGGCCGTGCGCTGAAATTGCATCGATTGCTCATCGTAGATCGAGTTAAAAACGTCTCACGTCATATGCCGCTTCTGTTGAATGTTCCTTACTACCTTTCTATCCGTAAGTTCTCCTGTCATACCTACTTATGTCAAAATTTATAAACAAACAAAACACGGTGGCGTCGAGGAACCATAGTAAGAATAAACACTTAACAGTGGTGCCACCTGTCACAAGCTTTTAGTTTTTAGTCCCATCAGTCCCATCGACGGGTAAGAGTCTATTACGGACGCAAGCGATGATGTTTAACAACTTATTCAACAGACAGACTAGTCGAAGTTGTGTTATTTTTATCTCATCTAGAAAAAACCTCTTGTTTAACGTCTGATGAGGCTAAACGCCTCCACAAGCTTGAAATTATTCAAATTAATTGAATCGTTCTTCAACTCCAACAACAAAGTTCAAAATTCAATGAATATATTACAAGAGAATTTTCAATTACTTAGATTATATCTATATTGCTACAATAACATTTCGTCGCGTATTAGTCATGAATACTAAATGAATTTCTATTAACAGATGTTAAGAAGTCAAAGTGTCTTGTAAGACTTAAGTAGATATTACTTTTTCTAAGATGGATTAGTTTTATGATGGCCGAGCCAGTGAAAAGACCAGATTAAGGATGACGTAAATAGTTTGTAGGAAAGAGCTGCATTGGATATACGTACATACAAACATTATGTGTAGGTACATTAGTGTACAAGCGGCGCCCCGTAATATCACCCGAGTTAGCTTCGATCTTAAAAGGTAAAAGAATACCGCGTTTTGAGTTTTCGGCATTTTTTGTTGAGTACCTGATTCCATTGGTTATATTTTGATGTATAGAGTAAAGCAGCATAGAGCAATACAACATGTCAAAATCATTTCAATAATGTTGTTAACAGAAAACAGACAAAGCTGGAGCTGCTATTTTGCAACAGTCAAAAAATTGACAAAAGGAGTTTTGAGCGATTTATTGCTTTACTGAGACTTCTCTGTATTTTAAGTTTGTTGAAATTTACGAGAAGAAACATAGTCTGATTCTCTGTTATTCAAAATTAATAATATATTGTACCAGTACTTACCTACAGGTAGTCAATCATATTTATCAATTTTGAGATAACCATAAAAAATATGAGGCAAACAATTGTGACATTGACCAAGGCTGTGTCCTTGCCGGCAGAAACCAACTGATGCATAATAAAGACCGTTCAACATACGTTTCTTCTACGAGGAGTTGACCCGAGACATTGACGCAGAGCGAACTAATTCATATTTATTTATCACTACCATCTAGTACTCTGGTTATAAGAAGTGCTAATTTAAGTTCACACACAGACGATACGTAATATTTATCTTTATTTTTATAGTTTACTAAATCATCTACAGCAAATTTGCTTTTGTATTTAAAGGAAGCAGCCTACGAATAAGTACTTGCTAATCTTGGAAGTAAATGGTCGTTGAGCGAAATGAAGGCTTTAGAGATGGGGGAATTGCGTTAGATAGGATGTGAGGAAAGGAAGTTAACGAGGACTTAAAGTGTAAACTAACTATTTCTTAGTATTAACAGTCTCTGAGCTAGGCCGCGGATAGACAGGCGAACATGACGAAACTAAAAGGGTTTCTTGTTGACTACGCAACCCTAAAAACGAAGTAAAGGTGAAGGGATAATGTTGTGTCTAAATAGTGAGAAAATGATAAGAAGAATTGTAAGCAGCAGCTTTCCGAAGTTTCATTCGTATAAGTCCCGATCCTTTGAGAATTTCCGCAAATAAATAGTTGGTAATTACTTTCAAAGATTCAAAATATTCTCAGAGGTATAAAGTTTCCTAAAAATCTATCATAGTTCCAATATAATTATGAATACTTCTAGGCGTGTAATTGTGTTGGAATATTATCTAGTTAATATAGTTTAATCTTATATAATGTAACTGCTGTATATGTATTTTCATATATTATACTTGTTAGTAAAGATGGCCTTGATCAAATTTATAAATAAATCATCTGAAACGAATTAGAACGAGTATAAAACCTACAAAAAGATATATTTTAAAACAAGTATCCAACTGACTGTAGAAATGAAGACGGAGCAATAAAATATCAGATCAGGCATCTAGTTCTCATAGTAAAGGCCTATAACTTAGTTTAATTAATTAATTTAGTTAGGATTAGATAACGCTGCGTAAACGTCCCAAGACTAATTTATGTTACTTGCTTTATTATGTATACCTGTAAATTGTGTATTCCTATAACTGGTAAGCACACTAAACTTGTCCATCTTACAAAAAATGTGTTTCTCTGTATATGCTATAGTGTACTTTACTGTTGGTGTACCTAATATATAAATAAAAAATAAATAAATTCGCCATAGGTTTACTTTTTGTACCAAATTCCCAGCACCCGTTGCAAATAAGAACACAAAGGTATAAGCGTAACAAAACTAACAGCTGTTCGGGCACAATAGAAAGCGTTCAGAGTTACGCAAACGTTCAACGTACAAACTTTGATAAACGAAAATATTTGTATGTATTTCGCAACATCTACACTTTGATTCCCAACTTCCTTGTTCTTCGTAACATTTGCATTTAAAACGTGATCAGAAAATCGTTGATACGATATAGCAATCAGTTGAGAGGAAATAGTCTCATTAATATGCAACAATCTTCACAGATGTTACGTAACTAAGACGAAGTGCTAATAACTGTTCATTTATGAAACTTTCGTATCATCGAGAATAGCACTAGGTAATTTATTAGTCTTCGCAATTGATGTTTGATTTCAGTCTTTAACTGCGATATAGTAATTAAAGTTTACGTAACTCGTGATTAAAACTTCTAATAATTATTTTAATATGTTCAGAATCAATGAAACAACGGAAATTATATCAGGACATGAATTTTATTGTACAAAAATAGTGTGCCATCAAGTAAGACATGTCGTACGACATACACAAACAAAAACTATAAACCTAACATTTTTCATTTTATAAAATGCAATCACTCGTAAGATTGAGACATAGCCTACATTTATTCATGTATTGTAGTGAGAGAATCGTTGAGTTTTACAACCAACCACGTTTTATATCAAATACCCCAAGAAGAATCAGACTCGGTCAAGAAATACCCAATTAACGCAATCACTCGAAATGTTTAAAAAATTGAGATAGTATGCAAAGTCGTCGGCATTTCAAATGGATATCTTATCTCGTAAACGAGTCAATATAACTAGAAAATTATCGACGTAATAAAGAAGCTATTACCCCTTCCTTTTAGATAAAAGTATACATTACACGAAGGCGGTGAAACTTCACAAGTGTTTTAGTGTTTACAATGATAAATATAAACATCGATAAATATCAAGTCACTCAAGTTCGAATGACAAGCATTAAATGCAACAATTTAAGTGTGGGTAAACCGATAACATTTCTTCTATACCGAGCCTGTTGTAGAAAAAATAATAATGTTAAAACCAGAACCGATATATCTTGTCGTCCCACGCGCGCCCCGCAATATTATAGGCAAACAAACATAAAAATAAAAACAACATGGGATGAACTCCTAGAGTGTAAAACCCAACGATACAGACTGCCTAGATCCGTGCAGTCCTTCAATAACTTACATATTCACATTATCTACATTATGGAACTCCATCTGGTGAGACCCAACACCTGGGGCCCCTGCATACAAGAGGCACAAGCATTGAAACAACAAAAATATACACCGTTCATCAGTTTCTTTAAAAATATTTACTCAGATCGTAAAGTTTTTAATAAGTACTTCTTTTATTTCTGAATCAGATTTGTCGGTTAAGAACTGTTTGTTTATTGATGGACTAATGGAAATGGATTCCATGAAACTGAAAAGGTATGTTGACTCGGAACCATAATTACTTAAGGTCAAATGAACAAAATTACTAGAATAGAAATATTAGGTACTTTGATTAATTAACAACACAGTTATCCGGTAGAAATAAGGTTATTGAAATATAATGGGTAATGCTCTGTACATTAGTACTAAGTAATTGATACGTGATCTAGGTAGAAATAATGAGCGGACTAATAAAAATATAATTATCAAACCACGAATTTCTCGATGGTACATATAAAACACGATCGATCGACAATTGAATACAAAGTAATGACTGAAAGAAACGGTACTCTCTCTCTACTACAAATGACTGAGTAATATACGTATAAAGGAATCTAATGGATAGAGAGAGCGAGTTTTAGTGAAAAACAAGTCATCAGTGCTATGAACCGGTGTGGCTGAGCTGCGCGTGCGCACGAGGCGCCACCCGGAACGGCGCGGTGAAAACCGCGGGAAACCGCAATGGCAACGAGCAGCCGTACCGGCGAATGGCGAGAACCGTGTCAGTAGTGTGAAACGCTAATTGCACACAGCGAGCTATCGCCTCGCTGCACATCTCTCTGCAACTACTTTATTCGCGTTATACAAATCTGTTTCAAAAATTTACTGTAAACGACAAACGGTGAATTTTTATTTTTACAACTAACCAGATAGAGTTTCTCGTCAGTTTCCTACGTAATTGTTAACAATAAATTAAATATAGAATCTACAGGAAACCGAATCGGAGATCTCATTTTTAGTGGGTCGCGTCGAGACGCTCCGTGCATGCCTCGCTGTGACGATTTGAGTCCAGCTCAAATGGCGAGCATAGAGCTCCATGAACTGTTTGACAACACTGACGATCCACTATTTCTACAGCAAACTCGATCACGAGTACCTCAGACAGTTACTAAGGCTAAATCACAAAGGTTGCGCGATGGCTCTCCGGTCACGAAAGCCGTTGAACACCCCACATCCGACACATCTTTACTCTTATTACCATCTGTTACAACACTAGATTCGACTGTATTTTTATTAATCACCGCATTGTTCACTTTATGATCATAATTTGCGATTATGCGTTTGTTCACAGCACTTTCACTTTTGTCTGCGAAAAAGGAGCGTCGCACAGAGTTCGCCGGGGGCGAGGTCGAAAATAACTTGATTTCCAAGTCACGGTGGCCATTCATCGAAGTGACGATCTCCGAAGATATCTCTAACGCTAGCGGAGTGCGAGGCTCTGGGGAACTAGCTCTTCTAGCAGGTGGGAAAAGTGAATATAAATTTGGTGCAGAAAATGCGTCGCCACTGCCCGCGTCTCGCCTTTCTGGAACTCTGGATGATGGGTCACTCCAACTGCGTCTTAAAGTCGTATCTGCACCTCGTCTACCAAGTGGTCCAACTACTTTCATTGAATCTTCCAGTTTTGTAGGCTGGAAATCACCACTTGAATTTTCGTCAAGTAAATCGGCAATGGAATGGGCATCCCATATCTGTCCCACGGGATCACAGAGACGACATTGACAAGAACTAACAGCGGACTCCGCAGGTGAAACGGCTTCGGCTAAGCCAAACCGAGTAGCTTCGAGAGCCTCTCCTAAAGCTGATACGCGGTAAGTCTCGGGCACTTGTTCCGGATAATCCAACACTTTCACATCCAATCGATAAGGTAAAGACATATCACGACAATAAGATCCTTCATACATCCCATGATTGGCAGATGTGATCCCCGAAGCGACACAATGATCCACGTCTCCAAGGTCTACAGCAGCAGATAATTCATGTGGTACGATGTTATTAGGTTTTCTGTCCTTTTTACGGCGTTTTCGCGGTTTTATAATCCTGGGCAACATTGTTTCAGAGTTAGTGGAGCCGGAGCTTTCATCGCTCGCGACACTAACCGCATCCGTGTTGTTGTTACGTCCGCCTCGAGTTGAACGCGTTTGCTGCTGCTGATTCCGTGGCCTGTTTCCTTCGGGTGGCTCACACCTGTCCCTATTGCCTAGCTCGGTTTGTCCACAGGGACGGTTATTACGCTGCTCCGATGCATTGGTGAACTTTCGTCGATCGTGTCTATTATGAATGATGAGGGGAGCGCCCTGAGCGTGCATAGCAAGCTTCGATACGGGCGTGTTGCGGGTTTGCGGTGGTGGTCTTCCTGCCATAGAAATTAGCGGCGCTCCTAGCCATGCGTTCGGATGCGGTACACCATAGGACGGGTAGTAGGCCGCCGGGAATCCCGGAGCGGTGGTAGCATATTGAGGGCGAGCGGGATCGCGGCGCCCATGGGGCCCGCGCTCGCCCGGACTCATAACGTTGGTCGGGCAGTTTAACCCATATTCGAAAAAGTTCGATTCACTGTCACGGTAAAAGTCCCAATGTTGTTGCGATGTCGTAATCGTACACTAACATCTGAGGCGCGTGAAACGTGGACACGTTCGTTCGCCGCGACAGCCGGCTGAGAACTGGAGTGAATGAGTGCGGAGCGAGCCGGCGGCGGCCGCGATGCCAAGTGGGAGTGCCTCCGGCTACGACACGCGACAATCGCTCACCCGATATACCTACCCCGTGCGGCGCGGCGCGGCGCGCGATGCGCCCTCATAACCGGTTAACTTTACAACCCTAATCGTTTAACAATTAGGAGCCGTGTCTTTGATTTGCCAACTATAATAACTAAACGGCGTAAAAAATACAATAATACACTTGAGCTACTCCCTACAGTACAATATTATCCACCCCGTTCAAAAAGTTTCCTTCTAATATTATTAAGGTGAAAATTCGTGTGTAAATTAACGAGTATGTTTGTTATTACTTTATGCTAAAACTACTAAACCGATTGTAATGAAACTTGGTGTGCAGATAGTTGGAGATCTGGATTAACACATAGGCCGATATTCCTAATGGATCGGGACTGAAACCGCGGAGCAAAGATAGTAGAAAAATAACTTCGCATAGCTATCACAAAAACATTGTTTTTTACCAAACTACAATACCTACATCGAAACTTACCACCATGATCGCCCCACAAAGTTTCTCCCGTAACTTCCGTAAACACTTACCTGTAACAATAAAATTGGAAAAATATAATAAAAGATACTCTTCGTCACATCCATAAAAAGAATACGGAAATGGAAAATATGCCCTATAAATGTCTTAAACAAATTTCACTGAACGCTTACAAACACGAGTTTTAAAAGAGCTTTTATTGGGCAGTAGAATGTTTTCAAAACTACTCGACGCACGATTGGTGTTTATTTTAATACCCGTACCGGTTTGTAGGGTCAACATGCCACGTCTCTCTCAATATAAATAATAAAAACATAATTTACAGCGTATATCAAATATCTAAAATAATAATAATGTTATATTAATTTACCTACATAATATTAGATCTTGTTTTTCAATTTCTATAAATCCATTTCTGATTCGTTTCCTTGCAAATAAAATAATCAAATCACACATGTGTAATATAATCCATATTTTAACTTCTTGATGTAGATGTTCCACATCTTCTAGACGACTGTGGTACATCTTAGACTGTGACTTACTTATAATTTACTAGCGGCGTCCCGCAATTTTACTTGCGTAAGTCCCGCTCCCGTAGGAATATCGGGATTAAAAGTAGCTTATAGCATTCCTCAATAAATGGACTATCCAACACTGAAAGAATTTTTCAAATCGGACCAGCGGTTCCTGAGATTAGCGCATTCAAACAAACTAACAATCAAACAAACTCTTCCGCCTTATCTTATCTTCTTCTTGTCTAATATATAAAATTTCCATGTCACAGTGTTAGTTACCGTACTCCTCCGAAACGGCTTGACCTATTTTTATGAAATTTTGTATACGTATTCAGTAGGTCTGAGAATCGGCTACTATCTATAATTTAAAAGGCAAAACAACGTTTGCCGGGTCAGCTAGTAATTAGTATAGATAGATAGTTAGTGTTCAAACACTTATATTCTATTGTTATGACATATATTTTATTATGAAACCAAACACCTATAAAACATAATTAAAATTAAAAACTAAATTAAAACTAAAACTGATTAAAATAAAACTAACTAAAAACTAAAATAAATCTAAATCAGCTAAACTTTTGGTGGAGGGAAAAGTGCCCAGAATACTGGCTGCATTGCCCCGTTGTATACAAATACTTATTTTCTGGGCAAAATACAAGCCAGCATTCCGGTCACCCGAAGCCTCCACCAAACGTTTAGCTAGCTCTCTGTACAGCTCCAGAGCGGCCGGCCCCCACGGACCTAAAGTCTCTACCCCAAACTGCACAAACATGTAACCCCTATCTAGATGACTATATTTGTGCCGTTTAAGGTTTTCCGCTTTATCAGCGGCAGCTCCTGCCCGCACCGTGGTTACTGGAAGATGGGAAGGAGCCAACGTGTCCACACAAGTCGCATCCCAAACTAGGGGCCTACCCATCTTCCAAGGAACGAGAGTCATTCCATCGGGTCTCTTGCCGTCGTCCCGTAAAAGTCCGTTAGGTTCTAAAGTTGACGGGACGCCGGCACTGCCGAAGGCCCGACGGATGACATCGTTCAGGCTGGAGTGCCGTGGTATCCTGCCCGCACTCTTTGGGCAGGATAATCCGTGGTGACCGAGCCGGTCTACAGGCTCTCCACAATCACAAATTTGAAAATAAATTTTACAAATTTATTCTATTGTTTATAACAAAAAATATGCAAACTCCACGAGCATATAATTATGAGAACTCGCATAGTGTAGTACGTTAAAATGCTGGGGTACAGTACAGACCAAGAGACGCAAATTCGAGCCTCGTCACGAGTGAATTTTTAAAATGTGTTTTTCGAAATTAAAGACATTATTCGATTTTAATCGCGTGGTGTTTATTACTTAGCATTGTCATTAATTTCAATACAACATCGCGAAAACAGGAGATAAATATATGTATTTTTCGTTAAAAATATATATATAGATATGCCTAGCTAGACCATTAAAAATCAAATTACGAAATAGTAAGAAGGATTGTTAATAAAATTATTCATTTTTTTAAACAGTTTCTATGCAAAGTTATATAATAAAATTATCTACACGTAGATAGTAGGTAGATACCTACCAACCAACTTATTATGGTAATCACAACGACCAAAGTCAATTAACCAAAAACTTATGAAAATATAATAATGAGACCCTTTCGTGAGGCATGAGGCATAAATAACCATTCAATTAACATTCAAAACGCCCACGGGGACGAGTGAAAGTAAACCCGGTGACTCACAGGGCCCTCTCTATTGGCGAGGGATTTCGTCAATGTGACTTATAAAGTTACTAGCTGCGACCCGCGGTTTCACCCGCATAAGTCCCGATCCCGTAGGATTTACGGGATAAATATTAGCCTATGTCCTTCTTCAACGTCCTATTTATCTCTTTAACAAAATTCATCAACATCGGTTCAGCGGTTTGGCGTGAAAGCGTAACAGATAGACAGACAGAGTTACTTTTCGATTTAGAATATTAGTAAGATAAGTACTCCGGTCTCACGAAATAAAATAATAATTTTATTACTTACTACCAGCTCCCCGCGGTTTCACCCGCATAAATCCTGATCCCGTGGGAATATCGGGATGAAAAGTAGCCTATAGCTTTCCTCAATAAATGGACTATCCAACACCGAAAGAATTTTTCAAATCGGACCAGTGGTTCCTGAGATTAGCGCGTTAAATAAACAAACAAACAAACAAAAAATCAAACTCTTCCGCTTTATAATATTAGTATAGATTTTATTTCATGAAACCGATAATTTGTGTGGCAAAAATCACTTTCTCGAGCTCCTTGTTGGTTTGTGTTGTTTCGTGTTTTGGAAGGCACGTTAAACAGATGATCTCGGTTGTTATCTCTGATAGCAGTCGTTAGGTCATGTTGGAGGCCTTATGGCGATCTGGAAACTCTAACACTAGGTGAGACACACAACTACATGAAAAGAAGAAGAAAGACTTCAGATGCACCTAATTTATTATAGGTACAAAATTATCATGCTGCTGCTGTATACTTAATTCGTGATCTGACTGTACATAACTTAATAATTTAAATAACCTACATTTACCCCCTTACATAAATGATGGCTAAGTTTAATAAGTTTAGTAATTAACTAAGCAGCACGAATAATATTTTTGCGTGCTGGATACTTAATTAATAATCTGACTGTACCTACCTAACCCTGTATAGGTACTACTTGTATTCAATTTTACTTCACGAATCAGTTTCATACAAGACATTTCGTAATAGGCCACCAACTTTCATTGTGGAAAGTTGGGTCGCGGATTTAAGTCTGCTGGATGTGAAATATTGTGCAATAAAATAAACAAACAATTTACAATATCCACCTACCACTTTAGTTTTGTATGTATATCTTAACACGGTTCGTAAATTAAATTAGATACGATATATAGAAATATTTTAATGAAACAATACTTCTGCAAAAGATTGAGTAAAGATGCGTTGTTGGTTTGAATCCCGCACTCTAGACTAGTTCACAAGTTTAAAAACGTGTTAATAGAAGTAAAGCTCCTAAAAATATGTGCGATAGCTCATTCGATTCGGAATGACGTCTAGAAAAATGTTTTTTAAGCATATATTAGCACATAAAAAATTGCGATTGTTATTAACAAAATAAGATTTAAAAAAAAGGTATTTAGGTTTTCGTTAATAATTTCTAAAATAATGATATTTAAGGAATTTTGAAAAAAAAGATCCTGAAAGAGGAGGATATTTCCAATAATAAAGTCCTAACTCCCGGAACTCTATCTCTATTATTTATATTTAAAAAAAACCGTTGAAAATAGGTCTCCGCGAGGTCGTTACGGCATAGGCAAAAATCGGTATATTATCTCAAATATTTTTTTTATAGTATTAAATAACAATTTAAAAATTTGAATAAATTATGGTGTAATCTAGACACTTGAACGAAAAAAACCTTGGTGAAAAAAAAATGTTTACCTCGATTTTTCAAAAAGTTAGACCATTGTTAATTAACAAATTTTTCTCCAATCTCTGTTTTTATAAATTACGGCATAAAAGTTTAAATAATTGGCCTATATTTTTTTCATTTCGTGGAGCTTTTCTCACTAAGGTACTTTATAAAGTAATGAAAAATTTTTTTGTTAAAGTTTATTATTTTGTTAAATATAATATTTTTAAATTAACAACAAATGAAATTTCTAAAAAAATTTTTTTAGTATTATCTTATTATTGCTGTTTTTGCAATTTTTGCAAATTTTTAAAACATTATTTAGAAATTTCATTTGTTGTTAATTTAATAATATTATATTTTACAAAATAATAAACTTTAATAAAAAAAAATTTCATTACTTTATAAAGTACCTTAGTGAGAATAGCTCCACGAAGTGAAAAAATTATAGGCCAATTATTTAAACTTTTATGCCGTAATTTATAAAAACAGAGATTGGAGAAAAATGAGTTAATTAACAATGGTGTAACTGTTTGAAAAACCGACGTAAACATTTTTTTTCACCAAGGTTTTTTTCGTTCAAGTGTCTAGATTACACCATAATTTATTCAAATTTTTAAATTGTTATTTAATACTATAAAAAAAATATTTAAGATAATATACCGATTTTTGCCTATGCCGTAACGACCTCGCGGAGACCTATTTTCAACGGTTTTTTTTTACTATAAATAATAGAGACAGAGTTCCAGAAGACAGGACTTTATTATTGAAAATATCCTCCTCTTTCAGGATCTTTTTTCAAAATTTCTTAAATATCATTGTTTTAGAAATTATTAACGAAAACCTAAATACCTTTTTTTTTTAAATCTTATTTTGTTAATAACAATCGCAATTTTTTATGTGCTAATATATGCTTAAAAAACATTTTTCTAGACGTCATTCCGAATCGAATGAGCTATCGCACATATTTTTAGGAGCTTTACTTCTATTTAACACGTTTTTAAACTTGTGAACTAGTCTACTCCGTCGATCATGCGTTGTGTTTTTTGCAGAAGTATTGTTCAATTAAAATATTTCTAAGAAAGTCCAGTGCAGGCTTAAGCACTTAAAAATAAAATATTAGATACGATATAGTAGTAAGTATGTACCTAACCTACATGTGTATTTCTTTCTAGATCTATATAAACCATAGATAGAGGTATATTTTAAAATGACGTTGGTTATCAAACTATTAATCTATAGGTATATCCTATAGATATAGGTATAGATAGGCTGTAGATATCCAGCTATAGACATGAGTTGCATAGAAAATATTGTTTTTAGGGTTCCGTAGACAAATGGTAAGAAAACCCTTATAGATTCGTCATGTCTGTCTGTCCGTCCGTATGTCACAGCCACTTTTTTTCAGAAACTATAAGAGCAATAATGTTGAAACTTGGTAAGTAGATGTATTCGGTGAACCGCATTAAGATTTTCACAAAAATAGAAAAAAAACAATAATTTTTTGGGATTCCCCATACTTACTTAAAACTGAAACTCAAAAAAAAAACATTTCATCAAACCTATACGACTATACGTGTAGGGTATCTATGGATAGGTCTTCAAAAATGATGTAGATGTTTCAAATTTCATTTCTTTCTAATCTTACTAGTTTGCCCGAGAGACACTTCCAAAGTGGTAAAATGTGTGTAACTTCTAAAATAAACAAATGATAAAACTTAAAAAAAAATATATGATGTACATCACCATGGAAACTTCCAAGGAGAATTGGTTTGAACGAGATCTAGCTAGTAGTTTTTTTTAATACGTCATAAACCGTAAATCGCAATTTTCTTTTCAGACAATTCAAAAATGTACAGAACCCTTCGTGCGCGAGTCCCACTCGCACTTGGCCGGTTTTTTATAAATATATTTTAATCTGGTATAGCCTTATTAATAAACGTGGAATAAGGTTGGAATAATTTTCCCAATTTCTGTTTCTGTCTGTCAACTTTGAACGTTCTTGTCACGGAAAAAGACAAAGCATTCTCCGACCTTACTCCACGTTTACTAATAAGGCTATTAGAGAACCTACCTACATATTTTTATTCTAATTAAATTTTACAAGGGATTTTTTTTGTTACTTTGCTACTGTTTATGTTAAATCGATTTGAAGTTAAGGATTTAGGTTACCCTCAACGTGTAAAAAAACAAAGACCAATGCAGCCAGCCTTTTGGGTACCATACCTAGGGACTCATTTATGGATTATTAATTTTAATTATTTTAATTTATTTAGTGAATAAGATGGTATACTGTTGGTATAGTTATATTTACAATTTTCGCTTTTATATAATATATATAGATAAAGACTAAGTAATTTTAATTCTGATATTTCCACCTGACGAGGACTTGTTTGTTAAACCGAGGGTTGAAATTGGTATCTTATGTTAACAAATATAACATCAAAATGAAGTTAAAATTAATATCGATATAACCAGAAGTCATTTAAATTATCAATCAATACGATAAGCTGTTTTAATTGTAACGATGTGATAAGACATATACGATTTCTTTATTATCAAGACTGATAATTAAGATAAAACTTAAGGTTATCACTTTATAGATAAGAAGATAAGACTAAATACGATCAACAATTGTATAGTGAAACACCCAATAAGACGAAGTATGCCAATTATGCCAAAGCCAAGTTTTGCAATATATATTTATTGACTTATTTAATCTATATATATAAAATTCAAAGTCCTGAATGATCTATATATCAACGCAGAGCCCAAACCGCTGGTCCTACAGACATGAATTTTGGAGAGTGTGATCTTTGTGATGTGAAAGCATGCACTAAGAAAAGGTTTTTGGAAAATCCCGCGAGATCGGGACTTACGCGGGTGAAACCGCGGGACTCTGCTAGTTGAATATAAAATACTTTTTATCCATTAACCAGTTCGGTGAAGATCGTTCTATGGGAGCCTGTACTACAATACTTAGCGGCAGAATGAACCCTGCCACAAATGCAGTGTCATTTTCCGGGTTTAATCTAGTTTGCTGGTGATAAGCGTAATGCAGTCTAAAGGCTGGTATTAATTACGAGGATGTATGTACCTATAGCCCCACGTGCCTACGTTCAACTTTCCTTAAGATTATTTCCTTAAAACATTCAGTTTCTACTCTGACAGTGGCTAAACGTACATTTCGCCAGTGTCAATTAATTAATTTTCTGTAGGTCCTTTGTATGTTTTCAAACCTAAATTCTTTTTCACTTGTAGTGAAAAAGAATTTAGGTTTGAAAACATATTATTAACTAACGGGGTATTTATCACGTTTAAAATGGTTTTTACAGAACCCGATATTTCGCCAGTAATTGCAACTGGCTTGATCACGAGACACTTTCAATTACTGGCGAAATGTTAAGTTCCGTAACAAAAAAAAATCAAATTTAAACATGATAAATACCTCGTTATTTAATAATATTCTGAGTATGTTTGATAAAATCTATTCTTATTCTTTGAAAAGTCTTCTATTTTCGCAAAAGCAAGCGACGCATTTGAGCGCAAATTTGAGTTACTAACTTTAATATTACCTATTATAAAGTAAATAAAGATTAATAACCCCGTCCATAATTATTGCATAATCCGATTTCTAATCAGGTATAGTCGCGCGAAATGACAGGTTAGTTTCTCGTCTAATGACTTTCCCTTCAAAACGAATCGTGTAACATTTGTAACACGTAATAACAG
Organism: Idaea biselata; assembly: GCA_958496205.1. Classification (NCBI taxonomy): domain Eukaryota; kingdom Metazoa; phylum Arthropoda; class Insecta; order Lepidoptera; family Geometridae; genus Idaea; species Idaea biselata. The sequence goes on along the minus strand of OY292400.1, from coordinate 12,779,288 downwards.
CGGTTAACGCATCTAGTCGACTGATAGAGAGCGAGAGTGGTCGATTTGATTTTGTCTTGGCACGCCACTCGCGAGACGCAAGGGTCATTGAATCAGCGAGCAAGCACCGAGCTTTCTCCTATATCTGATATGCAATGCGATTCAGTAGGTACCCCTAACACGAGTTTTACGTTTACGTAAGCGCGAATATTTAATGGGAATTTAAATAAAATAAATATTGCACGACATTGCACTCAGCGCAATCTATCCTGAACTAAGCACTAGGCTTGTACTATGGGTAGTAGACAATGTCTATACTACATATTACTTTTTTTTGTAAACACATACAATATGATACATAGAAAACACCCAGACCAGAATACATTTTTAAGCAGAAATACAAGCACCCGGCGGGAATCGAACCCGCAACCTTCTGCATTGCTGTCGGGCCTTCCCCCGACGCGCCACAGAGGTCGTAAAGTTTATGTACAAAACGCTATCGTTACATATTTTGTTAAAGAAATTGCTACCATTGAAGCAGTAGGTACACAGCATTTTGCGTCCCATTGACGAATAAAAACAACAACATTCATCTTTTTAATAAAGATTCCATCTCGATCTACACGCACCTGCCTAAAGCACCCCGCGGCTTTGCCCGCTTAACCTGGTGCGAAATTTGGGTTAAAAAAATGTAATTCCTCCTCAATTATTGTTAGAGGAAAAGCTATATAGCATAAATACACAAACATTCACAGTTACAATATTAGTATGATTTCTAGCCACTTTGCATCGAAGGTAAGGTGTGGTTAATGGTTTTAAAAGCCTATTCGATATCCGATTAAGCGACAAAGCGTTGATAACAGAATTTCCAAGTGAAAACAAATGATTAAAAGACGAACTCACGAACCATTGTTCGGAATGAGACTGACATTGGAAACAATATACAGAAATAACACCTGCTTTATTTAGGTTCTTCGAGTCGGAACTTTTGGCCATTTTCGTAATTAGAAACAATTATTTTATACCCGTTCTCAAAACGTAAAACGAAAAATATTCCTGTTGTTTCTGTTTCGATTGTCTTTCGTTTCAGTTTCGATAATATTTTGTTTCTGTTTCGATCGTCTTTTGTGTCTGTTTCGATCGTCTTTCGTTTCTGTTTCGATCGTTTTTTGTTTCTGTATAGATAGTCCTTTATTTTGGATTCAATCGTTGCATAGGTGTCTTAGGTGCAAAGTAAGCGTATGAGCGAAAAAAAAGGTTTGTTTTTGCATCTAGGAGCAAAACGGGTGCAAAACTGAATCTACGCGATATATCTTTCCTCTGATGATACGAAGTACCTAACTACATAGAAAACCAAATAAACTAGTGAAATTCCGCACATCATCATCTTCATAAAACCAATGTGTTAATGCATGACATTTGTTGGCGACCACAGATAAATATTGCCTACATTTGAAAGTAGGCAACTTGTGTTTTCAACTCATTGGTTACTATGTGTCCTACTTTCTGTAGCGACAGGTTACTTTCAATTTTCTAACAGATGACAAATTTACAAAATATTGCAGTACCTACCTACAGTACGGAGATAAGTGGACGCAGTATTTATTTTACTATTAATTTAGTCTGACCCAGAAACCAGGAAACGGATACAAATGACACTGCTAATTGAATTCCGAGATTATCGTCGAGCGAAGTCGGCAAGTGACACTATTTTGAAAAAAATATGAAAGCATTTTTTCAAAAAAGCTAAGCTATGTCCTAAAAGTGTGGTAAAAACAACTATAGTAGCTTTTCACTCGTTGCACATCCGAGTCATAAAACGTGAGTGCTGTGCAGAGTGTATTTAGTTTTCTCTCCCACTCGCATAATGCTGAGCATTACTGCTATTTATAAGCGTTATAGATATTGAAACATGGTCATCGCTCTAACCTTACTATGGTTTGTGATATGACCGGTGGGCAACGAGAGAAAAACTGTAGATACTGTAGTACTCAGAAAATACACTATCCCCTCAAAAACATTTTCATGTAAAATGTAGCGAAGACGAGAGCGAGATCATATGATGGGCACTGTGGACCGCAAGCACAAATGTTTAACAGAAAACCCATGCATAGTAGCGAAACGGCCAGCCATATATTTTGGCTAAGGTGTTGAGTTTGTGAAGTAAGGTGCTTGTGGAGTTGGGGCGTGTAGAGTTATAAGCTTGGCTTTAGGTACATGACATCTAATAACTTTTTGACAGTGCCCATCATATGATCTCGCTCTCGTCTTGGCTACATTTTACATGAAAATGTTTTTGAGGGGATTTCATCTCTTTTTGTAGTTTGCCTAATTATTACAATTTTTTTCCCATCAAAGAAACTTTCAGTTTCATAATATTAGTAGGTAAAGTAGATGTATTCACATCAGTATTTTTTCATTTTTTTCATTTACAGGTCGTAAATGAAAAAAAAGGTCGTTTTATAGGTCGTTTATTAACGACTTACACGTCACGCCGTAGGTACGGCGTTTAGGCCCATGTTTCCAATGTTTACCACTCGTTTGGCCATCACTAGCGGATAGCGAAACAACTTTTAAATATATTCTTGTTGTCCATCACTGTACGACAGCCGTAAACCTTTCTAATTATAAATCAATTTTGATACCTCAAGCACCTCTTATACACATTAGGTGTTGTGGGGGCTCTTAATTACATCCCCTAATTTAAAGGGTAGAGGGTGAATTACTGAAAATCCTGATTTTCTGTATTTTATTATTTATAATAAGAAGTTGTACTACCTCTAGCATCAAAATTTGCGAAAGTCTCATACAAATAGCCATCCCTTAATTTTAGGAGTTGGGGGGTGAAAGTTTCAACTTTTAGAATTTTTTAGTTGTTTGTGTACTAATACCAACCTACTTACCAAATTTTAGCTTTCTAGGACTTCGGGAAGTACCATTTGAATTTTGATGATCATCAGTGAGTGAGTGAGTGAGTGAATGAGTCAGTGACGAAATCGGGGGTTTTTAGATAGCAATAAAATCTAAACTATAGGAGCTATTTAACTGAAACTGGGTATTTTTATTAAGTTCCCTATTGACATTATACCCCGTGAATTACATTCATCTGGTATATTCCAAACCCAAGTTATGAGGGTTCAAAATACCGACGAAACCTTTCGAGAAAAGGTAGGTAGTGCCCGTACGCTTCGCTGGCTCGTCTTGGCGGGGGCACTACCGTGCCCCCAGAACAGTACCTACAGAAAAACTGTAGGTACTGTAGACTCAGAAATGGCTGTTCAGGACTAGCCACTGTCAGAGTTTTAGAGGGTCTACTACGATCTTATTAACTTTTAAGTAAGCTACATCTAACACCGCATCGTTACCTAGAAACCATCTACTAATGATAATATTCAACTACCAATTACGAAAAAAAGAATTAACATTTTCGCGCTAATTAATAATTTAATTATCATTCATAATGGTTATGATGATTTATATTTCCATTTTAAAAAGTTTCACACGAGTTCATAAATATATTTCTTATACACCTATAATTTACATAGGCAGGTAGGTACTCTACAACTTGATTAATGGTCCACAAAACATATTCAAATCACGTAGTTCTACAACCGAAACTCAAGTAGGTACACCGTGCAAGGACAAAATATACTAACCCAGCTAAAAACAAACATAAATTATGGCGGCAATATACAGGCTATGAAGAAATTACGACATATTAATGCCATAAATACAGCCTAATAGCTATGACGGTAAAAGAAATAGCGATAGAGTGAAATAGTGTAGGTAATATAATAAGGTATAGTTGGTATAGTAAAATCGACGCGTGCGGTCCGCGTCAAAGGATAAAATTCTTCGATAAATGTTAGTAACGTTCGTAAGTAATATGCATATATTGCTAGGGCATCATAAAATGGACGGACGAGATAGATCGTGCACGTGAATATTATAATTTTAACGTGTTTCTTGTCCAATAGGTAATCTTATCTTGGAGCTTTTTTAATGCAGATGCAGATATATGGAGAGAATGACTGTCCTTCTTATCTGAGCGATGTTCCTGGTTGCATCCCTCTCGGGAGCCCGGGGGCTAAAACTCCAAGTGACTTGGGGCCGGCAGAGTAGCAGGTAATTCCTCATCATTAACCACACCTACTGCAAATAGATTTGCCTATGTTCCGAGAAGGGGGTATAAGCCCGAAAGGGGGTTATTCTAGAGGTCTAAGCAAATAACTTTGGGTCTACAACTTTAGGAAATTCGAAAAAGTGTTCGAATATTTTCAGTTTATAGCTTACGTGAAAATCAGCTGTTTCTTAAAGTTTTTGGTCATTGGCCTTGAGGTGTCCTTTTATTTAGTTTATTCCTTTTATTAAGTTTAGTAGAACATCCGATTTATTTACGGTCGTCCTTGGAACCCCGAAGTTTACCTGACAACACGCAGGGAGAACTCCAGGTTTGCTAGTCCCCACATCCCTTAATCGCCTGTTACGACACCTACAGGAAAAGATGGGGTAGCGTTATATATAAGGATATCCATCTCGTACATCTCGTCAGCGTTATATATAACGATAAGGATATAAGGATATGTTCATAGCAAACACCATACCTTTCTCTCGCGCAGTTAACACGGTCATCATCATCATCATTTCAGCTGTAAGAAGTCCACTGCTGGACATAAGCCTCCCTCATAGATTTCCAGATGCTTCGGTCATAAGTGGCCTGCATCCATCGTGAACCCGCGGCCACGGAAACACGGTATTTTACGTAAATTATTATTAAGCTTTCAATAGTCAATATAAGTTTTGTCATGCCCGTACCTTAATTAATGTCAAATGTGAAATTGAGACCAAACTAATCAAACAAACTTTAAATGAATATGAGGTAAATATTTAGACGCATATCATAATATTTGATTTTAAACGATATGGATGATACTTTAGATATTTTACATACTAATTGCTGTAGACATAAATAAAAAAAACCGGCCAAATGCGCGTAAGACTCGCGCTGGAAGGGTTCCGTATAAAAAAATCCTTGACGACGTTATGCAACGTTAGTACCTATTTATTAATATTAAAAATAACTTTTATTGTAGGAAATAAATATTTGTTCTATTTTGTTTTTAGTAATTTGTTGTAACTGGGCCTACAGAAATACATACTGTATAAGTAAATCAACTGTGAAAATTCTGTGTCTAGGTATCACTATTCACGATGTGTCTCTCTCTCTGTCACCAGGCTGTGGACTTCCACAGCCTGGTGACAGACAGAGAGACACACAACGGAGTCTCAGACATAGGGTCCCGTTTTACCTTTTGGGTACGGAACCCTAACAAATTTAACAACCAATAGATACCTAACTTTTAACACATACGTAAACTATCCTTATATAGCGCTCTGGTGTTTTGAATAATGATTTTGAGTACAAATTAAGAGCAATAAAAAAATGTTAAATAAATTATTCAAACGACGGTGATGTTTAAACTTGCTTAGAGGATATATAGTTATTTATATTGACGTTGTATTTTTAACATATAATTGCTCACTTTAAATTAAAACTGCAATAAAATTACTTATAAGTACTTATAAGTTATTAAAAGCCACTAAAGTTAAACCCATTTTTCCGGTTTTAATCGTGTTGCTTTTATTTTATTACGCAATGATTTTAGTGTGGTTTCGGAACGCGCCATCCGATGAAAAGAAACCACAAGAAACTCATGGGGGATTCACCTTATCTCACCTGGTTTCGGCTCTGTTTTGATATTATGGTTCAGCATTTAAGTCAGTCATAGTCATAGTACATTGAATATAATACGTTAAGCAGTTGGTCCCGGTTGTTATCTCCGATAGCAGTCGTTAGCTCAACCTGCCTTAGGTCGCCTTAGGGCGATCTGAAAACTCTAACACTAGGTGAGCCACACCACTATTCGAATAAATCCTAAATAGTTAAATTAAATGGAAAATGATCAAGGACCTAAAAATGATTTTTATATACCTATTCGACGATACCCCACACGACATAGTCAGTTTTTTTTTTACGATATGGCGTCTAGTGGTCGCCATTTTGAATTTTATTTTATGTCACCTATCTAAGAACCATTGGAGGTATGAGACGAATCTAACGATACCCTATACCCTAGAAATCCGTTGAGTGGTTTGGAAGATACGAGGGAATAAAGAATATTACAAACATAGGTACAAGATAGGCGCGAAAAACATAACCTTTTCCTTGCAGCCGGGTAAAAAGAAAAGAAAGAAAGTAAATTGAATTTAATGAATAGGTATAGATAGATAAATGCAAGAATCAAAAACAGATCACATAAACCACCCCACAAATAAGTTTAAAATCCTTGAAAAACCAATAATTTTGTCGATAACGTCTAACTGCTACTATAGGTACCAGGTACATACTAGACTAGATTTACTACCACCATTTGCATGTACCGCTTTTCCCAAGTAATTTGCTCACACTTCCGGTGAATGCCGTCGTAATAGCGCTTCCGTTCGGTAGCGTAGGGGCAGCCGCGAGAAGTGCGTACTGAAACACGTTTACTTGACTACTAAATAACAACCCATTGTTTAAGGTAATCACTTCAAGTGTAAATTGACTTAGAATTTTACGCTTCATTAGCTTAACAGCTACTTTTTTATTTATAGGTACACTAGTTCCGTCCAGCAGATTCACCCGGGTAAGTCCCAATATCGTGGGAATTTCGAAAAACCCTAACATCTTATAGGATGCCTACATTGTTTAGAGAACACAGTCCAAATTTCAGGCTTCTACTATCAACGGTTTAGGCTACCATCCGTCATTTATTGACCCATTAGACAGCCAAGACAAAGGGCTTTTCTAGATATAGATAAAGGGTGACTTTTTAACCACTACTTCAGTCATTGGTAGGTTTAAGAATTAGTACGTTTGCCTAAAAGGGGAAGGAGACGGCAGTGAATCTTAGTAACTGCAACGGCTTTCGGAATACGGAAAAGTACGGAAGCTTCTACTAATACTTGTGATACAAAGATGTAATATTACTTTCAAGGGGTTAGTGTGGCGAAATGGTTAGCAGCGCACTCGCCTGGCGAGCGAGGGGGCACGGGTTCGAATCTTCTCACGGGGGGATTTTTAATAATGCATTGTTCTATGTAAAATGTTACCAAGATATTCTTTTCTGAGTTCTTAAGCCTGCACTGGGCTTTCTTAGAAACTTTCTTAGCATGCCTAAGTTGTAATAGATGAAGCAATACTTGCGAAAATACAGCGTATGAGTCACCGACGCCGGTAGACTAATTGGTTCAAGTCGTACTCCCGGTTTGACTAAGATGCGGGTTCGAATCCAGCCCTGCGTTTATCGTGCGTTATGTTTTTTCAGAAGTATTGTTTCTTTAAAATATTTCTTGTTACAAAGATGTGTTAAAATTTAACTTAATAGTAAACAAAGCGCCCCCGTACCTACTTGAAGTATTTTTTTATCGAACGAGGTCACAAAACTCACATTAACATTGACCTGACCAAATATACGCTTATAAATTCTTTATTTACGGATTTACGGAAGTAAGGTAAAATATTACACTAGTTATGTTATGCTAATTTCAGGGCCACGTTGGTTGAAAACAGTCTAACAAGTGTATTTTAACGTAATAAATGGTAGATTTTTCTTTTGTTTTCGCGATGTTGTATTGAAATGAAAAACATTTTTCGGTTTTAATCGCGTGGTGTTTATTACTTTTAACATTATGAAATAGTTTAGTTTATTTTCACTCTTACATCTATGTAAGAGTAACTTCTTGTTCTTCTTATTTTACCTATAGATAAAATAACACAAGAAGTGGGAGCTCCTCTGCTAAGTTCATAAAACTTGTGTTAGAGGAGTGTTAGGGGGCTTTTAGCATCGTTTCAACGCTGAACGTTTCGAGACCTTTACAGGTCTCTTCTTTAGGATTGACTGAATAATTGTTGTAATAAATGGTACTAAATTATGTTTTTGGATATCTAAATTTACTAATAGAATCGTCACTCCTTACAGATTTTCACGCACAGTCTAAACCGCTGGTACCAATTTGGTAATAGCATCGAAATGATTATTTTAAAATTATTTATTTTAAACGTTTTTATGGTTCTGGCAATTTAAATATTTATACATATAAAATTCAAAGTCCTAAATGATTGACCGACTGGTCCTAGGGACATAAAATTCTTGTCCCTAGGACCAGTTTGCTGTTTGTCATGTGTCGGTATATCCACTAAGAAAGGATTTTTCGAAATCGCCATGAGATGCTATTAGTTCATAATAATATATTTTTTAAATGAAATTTTCAAACAAACTAATTATTTGTCAAGCGTCATCTAAAGTCCTTTGCGTACGACTACCTACAGCATTATTCACTGTTATTATCGCAACTTGTTACCAGTTACGCATTATTTAGACGTAAAGTGTGGAGCGTAACCAGAAGCATCCACTATTTCGTTGCGCTTGCCTCGAGCAGGGCTAATGAGGTTTGGATTGGATCCGCTCAAAACGCGCACTTTCACTGCGAAGTAAACGTTTACGATATGGTCTCTTAGATACTTAAGTATCAACGTAACCAAACATTTCGAGTTCACTACTTAGATGAAAACAAAAATAGTAGATACGGTATATTCTAACACTAGCTGCGTCCCGCGGTTTCACCCGCGTTAGTCCCGATCCCGTGGGAATGTCGGGATTAAAAGTAGCATATAGCCTTCCTCAATAAATGGACTATCCAACACTGAAAGAATTTTTCAAATCGGATCTGCGGTTCCTGAGGTTAGGGCGTTTAAACAAACAAACTCTTCCGCTTTATAATAATAGAATATTGCGTATTCAAAAAATAAGCTAGAAACACCGACATGCATTTTCATAAAATTATTAAATAGTCCAGTCAAATTAGACCAAATTGGACATTCAAGGTTACATAAATTCCCACCAAGCTGAAAATCGGTGAGATTGTTTAAAATATCATTAAAAATAAAATTTGAAAGTTCCCCATCTTTCCCCTGTGAGGAAAAAAAATTATTAAAGGTCAAAGAGTTTTTCGCGATTTTCAGCAAAACGGTAAGTTTTATCATAAAATAACCTCAGACAAAAGTTGTAGATCATAAAATTATCTACAAAAAATTATTAATACTTTTTTTCTACGAGCCACCGTTTTTGAGATATAACGATTCAAAAAATTGTAAAGTTGTTATCGTCATAATATGCATGAGTACGCCACGCATGTTTACATTTCTATAGTTGTAATATATGTTAAAATATTTACTTATTTATTTATTTATAAAACTTTTACAGCTTTTTGAATCGTTATATCTCAAAAACGGTGGCTCGTAGAAAAAAAGTATTAATACATTTTTGTAGATAATTTTATGATCTACAATTTTTTTTGAGGTATTTTTATGATAAAACTTACCGTTTTGCTGAAAATCGCGAAAAACTCTTTGACCTTTAATATTTTTTTTTCCTCACAGGGGAAAGATGGGGAACTTTCAAATTTTATTTTTAATGATATTTTAAACAATCTCACCGATTTTCAGCTTGGTGGGAATTTATGTAACCTTGAATGTCTAATTTGACCGGACTATGAAACACCACGCGATTCAAACCGAAGGCATTCTTATGGATTTCAATAAGATAATCGCAGTGTGACAGCACGTGCTCACGCGGCAACGGTTCGACATACGACCGAGGCTAGTGCGTCAGCTAGACGCAGTTTTGTAGTCTCATTTTCCGAGACTAGGTAACGTATCTGCTGTTTTTTGTTTTCATCTAAGGTTTACTACAGCTTTTGAGGATGACGATTGAAAATCATGCATTACGCCGCACAAGTCATCAACGACTGTATCGAATGGATTATGCACTTTCTCCTTTACTTTTAGATTAGACGCGTTGAATTCAAAACGCCTTTCATACATTGTTCAATCAACTTTCTTGGCAAGAAGTCGGTAAATTAGAAAAATATGATAAATATTTTCGAGTAGGTAGGTATTTTTATTTTAATTTCTTATGAAATATAAGTAAAATTGTAATGCCGATTCTGTTGCAGTATATTTTATGACTTTGTACTTTATATCTATAGGTACTAGCCGTGCTCCGCGGTTTTTTCCACGTCAGTCCCATCCTGCGGGGTTTACAAAAACCCTTTCTTAGTGGACCTGGTAGACTAGCATGACACCATGAGAAACATGTCGAGTCGAAATACTCTACATAAAGGTTCTGTCTCTTTCTCTCAAAGGACAAGAAAAAGAGCGGGAATCTTTATGTCGATTCGACAAAATGTATCTCGTGCTGTCATGTCCATGCTAGCCTAGCTGGACGGCTTCACAGGACAAAGAATACAACCTCCAATGTTTATGTCTCTAGGGCCAGTAGTGTAGACTGTGCATTCATTATAGTTTAGTCAGTCAGTCAGTCATCCATCTGTCAGGACTTAGAATTTTATGTCTAGATTTCAGTAAAAACGCGTATAAAATTCACTCGCTCGAAGGCTAAACGGATCAAATGAATGGTAATAAATCCATAATAGTTGTAGAACATCCACAGGGAACGTCCAGCAGTAAAAAGGTTATAATGGATATCGCCTATGAAATTGTAACCTAATAATAAGTTATGCGTTTTCTTGGCACGAGCCAATTTTACGAGGTAATAAACAATGTTGAGTCGAGCCTCTTACCCTGGTTAATATAAGGAATTATCGAAGGCAAGATAGGACCCCATTCGCTCGCCGTCCGGCCACATAAATAGGTGGATTGTTGTGGTGCATCTTTGAGATGTCATTAGCCAACAGATATATTGTGGACCGAACGGTGATAAATCAAAGTATATGAATACAACAGTGTAGTTGTCACGTAAGACGAATGAGCTATGCTTTTATGTCATTCTTATAATTCATTCTTATTCAAACTTTGCTGAGATAATAGATTTAAATTAACGAATAAGTATTCAGATTGTCGAAGGCTTTAACAATCACAATAAGTATCTGGTAATTCAGTCAAACAAGCTCAAAATTAAAGTTTGAACTCAGCTACAAAAGGCTAACCAGCTTATTTGGCTATCCGGTTTAAAGCCAAACTGGCAGTTAAACCTTGGCCGGCCAATTCGCCCCGGGCCTTTGGCTACCGACTCACCAATTAGTTTTACTGCCAGCTCTCTGCTGTTTCGCTTATGGTTTCTATCGAGCGATATTTCGGTAACATGTTTTCTACTTACCTATATAATTGCCCAAGGGACTTGGACTATTTCCTTCCCCACTCAAAGCCTGTAGCAAATCGATAAGACAATCTGAACGGGTTATCTTTTTATGAGAGGGAATAAAACAGAGATATAAATTAACCACCCCACATGCTGACTTGGTTATTGAAATAGACGGATATACATAATATATGCCATCAGAATCGACATACCGAAGTAAGCAAAGTCTGGCGTTGTAAACAAACAGAACGACTAATAAATAATAACAATAACTTAACATTTGGACAGATCCCAACGGTAAATACAGTCAGACGTGAAGGACACAACCTCCTTTCGTTGGTACGTCCTTTAGTACAATGGAAGTCATCCTGCGAGATTTTACGAGCCAAGTTTTATTGATACCAATAACCCAGTTGTAGGTACAAAAGTTGCGTGGAAGGGACAAAATAAGGGTACATCCGCGACCTCCAGACTGCGCCCCGTCTGGCAAGGGCGCCCGGTTGCCCTTGCATCGCGCCCAACGTTCGCCCTTCGTCTATCTACATATTTATGGACAGTAAGTATTCACGCACTGCACAAATCCTTTCTAATTACCTAATCCGCTAAGCTTATTCCACACAAAACCTGTTCACAAATGATTACATTAGTAGAGAAGCGATACGAATCACGAGCAAAACAAAATGTGCGATCTTACATCACACGACACAAAAAAAAGTCAGAGAACCTGGGCGCGGTCGACATAAAGTTAATTGCAAAGCGTAAGCAAATGACGAGGACGATTATATCTCACAGTTTTAATTAATGTAATCACGGAGATCGTTGAGGAGGCTTCCAGCGGTACGGTAATACGATTGTAATTACAAAAGATCGTCAAAATGTAATAAAGTTGTGCCAAATATCGTTAGTCAAAAGCTGTTGGCTGATGTTCGTGGACTAATGAAACTGGTCTCGACTGTCGGCGCTTCTTGGACATTTAGATTATGATGCATACTAACTAGGTATCTAAGCTTGATTCGTCTTTTGGCATTGGAATAGGTTGTGGTTGATTTATATAGAGACTGGCAAAAACTGTATGCCCAACATAGTTTTTGCTTACAATATCAAAAGACCAGTCTGGAAATAATAACGCTAATAAATTCTAGAAAGAAAACTCTTGGATTTTTCTGCTGTTTTCGCGATGTTGGATAGAAATTAAACTCGTTTTTCGGTTTTAAACGCGAGATGTTTATTATTTTTACCATTGTTTCAGTCACTCTTAAAGCAGATACCGAAGGTCTCGAAACGTTGACCATTGAAACAATGCTTAAAGTAATAAACAGCACGCGATTAAAACTGAAAAATGAGTTTAATTTCTAGGAAAACACTTGTTTAAGTCTAAGTATGCGAGTATATTAAGTTGACAAAGTTAGAAAGTTGTGATTGAACTGAGAACTAGTTTAATGATTTCGAAACCAGTAAAATGCAATAGTTAGAAGGCCATCATACTAATGAATATTGCTTCAATACATGTGTAATCCTATGATATTAACCTTGTTCCTTATCTCACAGAGATACTATTTAAAATTTAAATACATTACTGTGTATCCTACATCGTACGTTTAGTAGAAGGTAATTTTAATTAAAAGAATACGACTTCAGAACTTTAATTCTTCTAAGTACTCGATTGAAACCCGAAGTTAAAAAGATATGTGCCTATCTGTAAAGATTCAGTTTGCTTATTGGTTATGGCTGCCAAAATCTTTTACTCACAAAAAGATACTTTTTTTTGTCATTTTAAAACTATTACCCAATCAAAATATTTTGATCATTCGAATTGAGAAACTACTGCTGTTTTAAAGCCGGTTGGAGAAAGCTTTTTAATCCAGTGCGATATTCCCTATCCAACATGGCAAAATTACTTAACGGGCGACAACATTATCTTCCCTTGAGATTTTAATACTGTCTGCGGCAGATATGCATCCCCTTTTCAATCAGAATCATCACGAAAAAAACTTTTCAACGCAAGTCTATTTAAACCGACACTAATTTTAAATAACCTTATTAATAAACGTGGAATAAGGTCGGAGTAATTTTACCACTTTTTGTTTCTGTCTGTCAACTTCGAAAGTTCTTGTCACGGAAAAAGACAAAGCATGCTCTCACTACTCCAACCTTACTCCACGTTTATTAATAAGGCTAAAAGGGACCATATATAAGATGTCAACAGCCATAAATACAAAAGTAATGACGCCGTAAATCAAACGAGACGCGTCAACAGTTTCGAAACTGCGCTTTCTTCATTGACGATTACTCAGAAGTTTTCAGACAAATAAAAAAACGCTGAAGAGCAATCAGAGGTGAGCAATTGAAAAAAGTAGCAATCGTTAAAATCGTTTAGCTTCTGCATCGGACACAATAAAGGCACGCTAACGGACCGGAAAATAAATAAAACAAGACAAAGTCGCTGTCTGAATGGCCGACAATAAGTAGAGATAACATTTCGCAATTGTCCATAGGCGGTGTTGTTGCGCAAATCTGTGTGACGTCACAGCTCGGTTCCGGCTTCACTTTCGCGAAACACTTTCACCGTGAGCGGTGCGCTGACGCCGCGCCGCCCGCGGCTGCGTCGTGTTAACTCGACCCGACGCCATCGCATCATTGTTATTCCAAACATGGGTAACGATGACCGGTAAAAATCGTCGTCGATAATTTATTTGGACAACACTAGACCGGCTCGGGCTTCGCTACGAGGAAACACCGAAAGTTCTTTTCTTTTTTTTTGCCCTTTTGCTTAATTCTGACAAGTTAATTTATTCCGGTAAAAAATGTGTTGTGAAAATAATACGCAAGAACTTTGTATCTGTCAAGGTTATCGTTTATTTCGATGTGATGGGAATCAAAGATTAGCGCTGAAGAATAGGACGGAGATAGAAATAATGGGCACTAAAACTTAATGGGAAATCTGTTTTTAGACCACCCTAATGTTATTTTCACGCAAAATTCAACAAAAGATTTAATGAAATTAAACTTGATTTTCGGTTTTAATCGCGTGGAGTTTATTATTTGTATCATTGTTTTAACACTCCTTTTCTTTTCTATCCTGAAGAAAATACCTGTAAAGGTCTCGAAACGTTGAGCATTGAAACAATGCTACAAGTAATAAAAACACGACGCGATTAAAACCAAAAAATGAGTTAAAGTTGCGGGAAACTGCGGGAGGCTGCTAGTCGCTTATATAATTATTTTCCAGGCAACCTAAAGTATAAGTAAGCTTGCAAAACTCAACGTAACCAAGAATTTAAGCGCATCCATAATTATGTTGTCAGATGTTGCAACGAACATTGTTATTATATTTAAATAATAAAAACAACTCTCTAATTTGTATGGGGCACGAACAAATTTCACCGGATCCACTTCGGGGCCCAAAAACACTCGTTACGTAATAAAAGAAACATCCAAGTGCGAGTCGCACTCGCGCACGGAGGGTTCCGTAGAATTCCCACAAAAAAATCACGATTGTTTTATTCATATTCATATATTTTAATGAAAAGAAACCATGGACATAATTGTTAGCTGCTCCTGTTCAAATTACTGACAGATATCTGTATTATGACGATTGTATTTTAACACATGATCATAAAAAAGAAAACCCCCATAAGTTTCTTGTGGTTTCTTCTCATGGGAGGGTGCGTTCCGAAACCACACTAAAATCTCGACATTTCTAAGCGATCATGTAATTTTACATGTTCTGAATAAATAAATATTAAATATATTTGACTTTGACTTTCAGTTTTTAGACTTTTTAGTATTTGTTGTTATAGCGCGGTAACAGAAACATTATCTGTAAATATTTCAATTGTCTATCTATCACGGTTTATAAGATATAGCCTGGTGACAGTCTGACAGACCGACGGACAGCAGAGTCTTAGAATTAGGGTCCCGTTTTTACCATTTGCGTACGGAATCGTAAAAACTGAACAGTGTTTGTCACTTGAGTCACGTAACAATGTTTAAAGTTTAAATCTTAACATTAATTGGTACTTATTTATAGACTTGAATCCATGATTTAATTTTACGACGGTATCGTAAATTGTCTGTGGTAATGTGATACTAAACGTATTGTTATTCGATGTAATGGGCAGTGGGAATACGTGTAGCCCCGGCATAGAATAAAGTTAACCCCATCTCTTCCCGTGGGTGTCGTAAAAGGCGACTAAAAGATTTAGGGGGGGACTAGCAAAACTAAGTTCTCCCCGCGCGGTGGCGGATAAACTACTTGGTTTCTAGAAGGGTTGGTGTCAGACAGGCGGCCGGCCGTAAAAATATTGACAAATCTATTAGCAGAATGGTCAATGATGACTTACCTACTGCGCCAACCCCAAATATTTGAGGTTTAGCGGACCCCGGGCTCCCGAGAGGGATGCAACCGGGAATATCGCTCGGATGAGAGAGAGAGAGAGAATACAACTGGTTTCATTCGATTTTCATTTTTAATCTAACACCGAGTTTCTTCACCAATAGTGAAAGTCAAAATAAATAAATATTGCACGACGTTACACGCAGCGCAATCTAGCCCCAAACTAAGCACAAGGCTTGTACTATAGGTACTAGTTAATGGATATGTTACCGGAAATGTATGTAATCCGTCATTATATAGAATTCCTAGGAAATGTGTACATTGCCTAAAATCCACAGGAAAAATGTAAAATAATTTATATTAGGTATATACATTTCCTAGGAATTCTATATATATTTCCTAAGCAGCAATCGGAAATGTGTTAAATTCAGAATGTTGGTCGGTAGCAGGGGGTTTGGGGGGGGGGGGGGGGGGTACGTATTCGAATAGGTATCTAATATTAAAATATATACAGTTAAAATCCCGATGCTATCTAACTATCTAAAGCACGGAAAAACTAAACGGAGCACCCCGACTTGGTTATAGGTTAATGTTAGAACATGATTACACGCAACGCTTAGGTCGGGACTAGATTGCGCTGTGTGTGACGTCGTGCAATATTTATTATTTTGTGAATTTAGTTTCGTGAAAGTAACGCGTATAGTGAAAATAAAAACAGTGCCAAACACCACATTAACGCAGACTACTTACAGGAGTTTAAAAAAAATGGACAATTTTCTTCAGGAAAAACCCCCCAGGACGAAACACCACACATATCCCCTCAAGCAATATTTATTCCGCGACGGGAATCGAATGTCGTAACCTAGTGTTTCACCCACCACGGCTCAGAGGTCGTTCATAAACCCGACCTCGGTTCCAAAGAACATAACTTGAGTATTACAATAAAATATCGCTACTGTTCCGGTCGCCTTCTCACACTTTCTAACGATTGTGAGCGCTTGTGGGAGCGAGACGATTGTTTGCTATGACTACAGGGTGTTTTGTTATTTTGTCGATTGTTGACGATTAGATATTTATTTTATCCACCTTTTTTTATTTATCAGCTTCGTCCCGCGGTATCACCCACGTAATTCCCGACCCCGTGGGATTATCTGGATCAAAAGTTATGACCTATGTTCCTCCTCGATAATGTAGCTTTCTATTGGTAAAATAATTTTTGAAATCGGCCCAGTGGTTTCAGAGATTACCCGGAAAATACATACAAACATACATAAATGTTACGAACGTTACCTCTTCCCACGAGATCGGGACATACGCGGGTGAAACCGCGGGACTCTTCTAGTGTTCTATCATTGTGTAAACAGAGCATTCATACAACTGTTTTTTTTTTTTTTTCAAAACCAAACATCCTGTAAGTACACGATCATAAACAGCCATCACGAGGTTATTATTGTTCGACAAAAAAAAGTGTATCTATCTGTCGGTTGTCGTACTTTCGTTTTATTGTACGTTCGACCTTCGGAGGTGAACCTTTTCATCAATCTCATACTTAATGTTACTTGATAATGGAACGAAATCGTTCTAGCTACTGGGCTCTCGGTTTTGTTGGTTTTTTTTATTTCGCGTATATTAGGGTTCCGTATTCGAAGGGTAAAAACGGGACTCTCTTACTAAGACTCCACTGTAAGCACGAAAGTCAAATCCAGCGTGCGAGGTGACCCGTGTTTTAGAGTTACATGACATTTCTATAAATAAGCGCCATGAGGTGGAGGTGGGTTATATATGTCCGTCCGTCTGCTTGTATGTCTGTCACCGTGCTGTATTTCATGAATCGTGATGGCTATGCAGTTGAAGTTTTCAAAGATGCTGTATTTCTGGTGCTGATATAGGTAACAACAAATGCTAAAAACAGAATAAAGTAAATATTTAAATTGGGCTCCCATACAACAAATTAGTGATAACGGTACGGAACCCTTCGTGCTCGAGTCCGACTCGCACTTTTACTAACAAAACTAAGCAACTGGATTATTTATATTTTTTGACGTATAATACTTGTGTAAATTACTCGATTATTTATCTTATTTGTGTAAATTGTTCCAAATGAAGCATTCCCTAGCTAAAGTCGTCTGGAAGAAATCGCTTTGAACGACAAGGCCGTCCCTTGTACAATATTTTTTATGTAAACAATTCGATCTAGCTCAGAAACAATCAAACCCTAAAAACTAAATTCCATCTAAAATTAAGGATAATTTCCTCTTTTGACAAATATAAAATACAAAACCCAAACACATGAAAAGGTTGCCTGTTATAGATCGCTTTAAGCAATAAGACCGCCGTTCCCCTTTGTACACAGTAAAGAATCAATCAATCATTGACATGAAATATTAGGAACACGTTTTCTTTCATACACATCTAAAACCGAATCGTGACCAAGTCATTTTTACAATCTTTACATAATAATCACCGCGTACCGATACATAATGTAAATGTATGTAATAATGTAAACATGTACATACAAACCATTTGTAAGTACTGTTTCATAATAAAGTACATACAGACAACTTTAACAACATTAAATTAGTAGTTTTCACTACAAGTTCCAACTCCATCAATCAAGTAAGACCAATTTATCTATACTAATATTATAAAAGAGGAAAGATTTGTTTGTTTGTTTGTAAAGAATAGACTCTGAAACTACTGGACCAATTTCAAAAATACTTTTACCAATATTACTTTTAGCAGTTCCCGCGACTTCGTCCGCCTAATTTTTATGAAAATATAATATAGCCTATAGTCTTCCTCAGTAAACGTTTGATAGTCCTCCTTCCTCAGTTTGATAGTCCATCAAACACTGAAATAATTTTTCAAATCGGACCAGGAAAGCTACCGCGGTTCTTCCGTCGGAATCGGGATCGGATTCATTTGACAGTTGACAGCCGAATTTCGAACCGCGAAAATTTCAAATAGGCGCGTCGATTACTCATATCGATGCCGAAGCCAAATTGAATGAATGCAACACAGACAAAATTGAATTGAATTGAAGAATTTGAAAGAAAATCTTCAAATCGACGGCTGACGGCCATGGATGCGCAGTTTTAAAATTGAAAACTCCGCTGTCAGAGATGTCAAACTACTGCGTCGGGATCGAGTTGCTGTCAACGGAAGAACCGCGGTAGCTTTCCTGAGCGGTTCGTGAGATTAGCGCGTTCAAACAAACAAATTCTTCAGCTTTATATTAGTAATCCTGATCCCGTGGGAATATTGGGATCAAAAGTACCCTATAGCCTTCCTCAATAAATGGACTATCCAACACTGAAAGAATTTTTCAAATCGGACCAGCGATTTCTGAGATTAGCGCATTCAAACAAGCAAGCAAACAAACTATTCAGCTTTATATTAGTAATCCTGATCCCGTGGGAATATTGGGATCAAAAGTACCCTATAGCCTTCCTCAATAAATGGACTATCCAACACTGAAAGAATTTTTCAAATCGGACCAGCGATTTCTGAGATTAGCGCATTCAAACAAGCAAGCAAACAAACTATTCAGCTTTATATTAGTAATCCTGATCCCGTGGGAATATTGGGATCAAAAGTACCCTATAGCCTTCCTCAATAAATGGACTATCCAACACTGAAAGAATTTTTCAAATCGGACCAGCGATTTCTGAGATTAGCGCATTCAAACAAGCAAGCAAACAAACTATTCAGCTTTATATTAGTAATCCTGATCCCGTGGGAATATTGGGATCAAAAGTACCCTATAGCCTTCCTCAATAAATGGACTATCCAACACTGAAAGAATTTTTCAAATCGGACCAGCGATTTCTGAGATTAGCGCATTCAAACAAGCAAGCAAACAAACTATTCAGCTTTATATTAGTAATCCTGATCCCGTGGGAATATTGGGATCAAAAGTACCCTATAGCCTTCCTCAATAAATGGACTATCCAACACTGAAAGAATTTTTCAAATCGGACCAGCGATTTCTGAGATTAGCGCATTCAAACAAGCAAGCAAACAAACTATTCAGCTTTATATTAGTAATCCTGATCCCGTGGGAATATTGGGATCAAAAGTACCCTATAGCCTTCCTCAATAAATGGACTATCCAACACTGAAAGAATTTTTCAAATCGGACCAGCGATTTCTGAGATTAGCGCGTTCAAACAAGCAAATAAACAAACTATTCAGCTTTATATTAGTAATCCCGATCCCGTGGGAATATCGGAATCAAGAGTAGCCTATAGCCTTCCTCAATAAATGGACTATCCAACACTGAAAGAATTTTTCAAATCGGACCAGCGATTTCTGAGATTAGCGCGTTCAAACAAGCAAATAAACAAACTATTCAGCTTTATATTAGTAATCCCGATCCCGTGGGAATATCGGAATCAAGAGTAGCCTATAGCCTTCCTCAATAAATGGACTATCCAACACTGAAAGAATTTTTCAAATCGGACCAGCGATTTCTGAGATTAGCGCGTTCAAACAAGCAAATAAACAAACTATTCAGCTTTATATTAGTAATCCCGATCCCGTGGGAATATCGGAATCAAGAGTAGCCTATAGCCTTCCTCAATAAATGGACTATCCAACACTGAAAGAATTTTTCAAATCGGACCAGCGATTTCTGAGATTAGCGCATTCAAACAAGCAAGCAAACAAACTATTCAGCTTTATATTAGTAATCCTGATCCCGTGGGAATATTGGGATCAAAAGTACCCTATAGCCTTCCTCAATAAATGGACTATCCAACACTGAAAGAATTTTTCAAATCGGACCAGCGATTTCTGAGATTAGCGCGTTCAAACAAGCAAATAAACAAACTATTCAGCTTTATATTAGTAATCCCGATCCCGTGGGAATATCGGAATCAAGAGTAGCCTATAGCCTTCCTCAATAAATGGACTATCCAACACTGAAAGAATTTTTCAAATCGGACCAGCGATTTCTGAGATTAGCGCGTTCAAACAAGCAAATAAACAAACTATTCAGCTTTATATTAGTAATCCCGATCCCGTGGGAATATCGGAATCAAGAGTAGCCTATAGCCTTCCTCAATAAATGGACTATCCAACACTGAAAGAATTTTTCAAATCGGACCAGCGATTTCTGAGATTAGCGCGTTCAAACAAGCAAATAAACAAACTATTCAGCTTTATATTAGTAATCCCGATCCCGTGGGAATATCGGAATCAAGAGTAGCCTATAGCCTTCCTCAATAAATGGACTATCCAACACTGAAAGAATTTTTCAAATCGGACCAGCGATTTCTGAGATTAGCGCGTTCAAACAAGCAAATAAACAAACTATTCAGCTTTATATTAGTAATCCCGATCCCGTGGGAATATCGGAATCAAGAGTAGCCTATAGCCTTCCTCAATAAATGGACTATCCAACACTGAAAGAATTTTTCAAATCGGACCAGCGATTTCTGAGATTAGCGCGTTCAAACAAGCAAATAAACATACTATTCAGCTTTATATTAGTAATCCCGATCCCGTGGGAATATCGGAATCAAGAGTAGCCTATAGCCTTCCTCAATAAATGGACTATCCAACACTGAAAGAATTTTTCAAATCGGACCAGCGATTTCTGAGATTAGCGCGTTCAAACAAGCAAATAAACAAACTATTCAGCTTTATATTAGTAATCCCGATCCCGTGGGAATATCGGAATCAAGAGTAGCCTATAGCCTTCCTCAATAAATGGACTATCCAACACTGAAAGAATTTTTCAAATCGGACCAGCGATTTCTGAGATTAGCGCGTTCAAACAAGCAAATAAACAAACTATTCAGCTTTATATTAGTAATCCCGATCCCGTGGGAATATCGGAATCAAGAGTAGCCTATAGCCTTCCTCAATAAATGGACTATCCAACACTGAAAGAATTTTTCAAATCGGACCAGCGATTTCTGAGATTAGCGCGTTCAAACAAGCAAATAAACAAACTATTCAGCTTTATATTAGTAATCCCGATCCCGTGGGAATATCGGAATCAAGAGTAGCCTATAGCCTTCCTCAATAAATGGACTATCCAACACTGAAAGAATTTTTCAAATCGGACCAGCGATTTCTGAGATTAGCGCGTTCAAACAAGCAAATAAACAAACTATTCAGCTTTATATTAGTAATCCCGATCCCGTGGGAATATCGGAATCAAGAGTAGCCTATAGCCTTCCTCAATAAATGGACTATCCAACACTGAAAGAATTTTTCAAATCGGACCAGCGATTTCTGAGATTAGCGCGTTCAAACAAGCAAATAAACAAACTATTCAGCTTTATATTAGTAATCCCGATCCCGTGGGAATATCGGAATCAAGAGTAGCCTATAGCCTTCCTCAATAAATGGACTATCCAACACTGAAAGAATTTTTCAAATCGGACCAGCGATTTCTGAGATTAGCGCGTTCAAACAAGCAAATAAACAAACTATTCAGCTTTATATTAGTAATCCCGATCCCGTGGGAATATCGGAATCAAGAGTAGCCTATAGCCTTCCTCAATAAATGGACTATCCAACACTGAAAGAATTTTTCAAATCGGACCAGCGATTTCTGAGATTAGCGCGTTCAAACAAGCAAATAAACAAACTATTCAGCTTTATATTAGTAATCCCGATCCCGTGGGAATATCGGAATCAAGAGTAGCCTATAGCCTTCCTCAATAAATGGACTATCCAACACTGAAAGAATTTTTCAAATCGGACCAGCGATTTCTGAGATTAGCGCGTTCAAACAAGCAAATAAACAAACTATTCAGCTTTATATTAGTAATCCCGATCCCGTGGGAATATCGGAATCAAGAGTAGCCTATAGCCTTCCTCAATAAATGGACTATCCAACACTGAAAGAATTTTTCAAATCGGACCAGCGATTTCTGAGATTAGCGCGTTCAAACAAGCAAATAAACAAACTATTCAGCTTTATATTAGTAATCCCGATCCCGTGGGAATATCGGAATCAAGAGTAGCCTATAGCCTTCCTCAATAAATGGACTATCCAACACTGAAAGAATTTTTCAAATCGGACCAGCGATTTCTGAGATTAGCGCGTTCAAACAAGCAAATAAACAAACTATTCAGCTTTATATTAGTAATCCCGATCCCGTGGGAATATCGGAATCAAGAGTAGCCTATAGCCTTCCTCAATAAATGGACTATCCAACACTGAAAGAATTTTTCAAATCGGACCAGCGATTTCTGAGATTAGCGCGTTCAAACAAGCAAATAAACAAACTATTCAGCTTTATATTAGTAATCCCGATCCCGTGGGAATATCGGAATCAAGAGTAGCCTATAGCCTTCCTCAATAAATGGACTATCCAACACTGAAAGAATTTTTCAAATCGGACCAGCGATTTCTGAGATTAGCGCGTTCAAACAAGCAAATAAACAAACTATTCAGCTTTATATTAGTAATCCCGATCCCGTGGGAATATCGGAATCAAGAGTAGCCTATAGCCTTCCTCAATAAATGGACTATCCAACACTGAAAGAATTTTTCAAATCGGACCAGCGATTTCTGAGATTAGCGCGTTCAAACAAGCAAATAAACAAACTATTCAGCTTTATATTAGTAATCCCGATCCCGTGGGAATATCGGAATCAAGAGTAGCCTATAGCCTTCCTCAATAAATGGACTATCCAACACTGAAAGAATTTTTCAAATCGGACCAGCGATTTCTGAGATTAGCGCGTTCAAACAAGCAAATAAACAAACTATTCAGCTTTATATTAGTAATCCCGATCCCGTGGGAATATCGGAATCAAGAGTAGCCTATAGCCTTCCTCAATAAATGGACTATCCAACACTGAAAGAATTTTTCAAATCGGACCAGCGATTTCTGAGATTAGCGCGTTCAAACAAGCAAATAAACAAACTATTCAGCTTTATATTAGTAATCCCGATCCCGTGGGAATATCGGAATCAAGAGTAGCCTATAGCCTTCCTCAATAAATGGACTATCCAACACTGAAAGAATTTTTCAAATCGGACCAGCGATTTCTGAGATTAGCGCGTTCAAACAAGCAAATAAACAAACTATTCAGCTTTATATTAGTAATCCCGATCCCGTGGGAATATCGGAATCAAGAGTAGCCTATAGCCTTCCTCAATAAATGGACTATCCAACACTGAAAGAATTTTTCAAATCGGACCAGCGATTTCTGAGATTAGCGCGTTCAAACAAGCAAATAAACAAACTATTCAGCTTTATATTAGTAATCCCGATCCCGTGGGAATATCGGAATCAAGAGTAGCCTATAGCCTTCCTCAATAAATGGACTATCCAACACTGAAAGAATTTTTCAAATCGGACCAGCGATTTCTGAGATTAGCGCGTTCAAACAAGCAAATAAACAAACTATTCAGCTTTATATTAGTAATCCCGATCCCGTGGGAATATCGGAATCAAGAGTAGCCTATAGCCTTCCTCAATAAATGGACTATCCAACACTGAAAGAATTTTTCAAATCGGACCAGCGATTTCTGAGATTAGCGCGTTCAAACAAGCAAATAAACAAACTATTCAGCTTTATATTAGTAATCCCGATCCCGTGGGAATATCGGAATCAAGAGTAGCCTATAGCCTTCCTCAATAAATGGACTATCCAACACTGAAAGAATTTTTCAAATCGGACCAGCGATTTCTGAGATTAGCGCGTTCAAACAAGCAAATAAACAAACTATTCAGCTTTATATTAGTAATCCCGATCCCGTGGGAATATCGGAATCAAGAGTAGCCTATAGCCTTCCTCAATAAATGGACTATCCAACACTGAAAGAATTTTTCAAATCGGACCAGCGATTTCTGAGATTAGCGCGTTCAAACAAGCAAATAAACAAACTATTCAGCTTTATATTAGTAATCCCGATCCCGTGGGAATATCGGAATCAAGAGTAGCCTATAGCCTTCCTCAATAAATGGACTATCCAACACTGAAAGAATTTTTCAAATCGGACCAGCGATTTCTGAGATTAGCGCGTTCAAACAAGCAAATAAACAAACTATTCAGCTTTATATTAGTAATCCCGATCCCGTGGGAATATCGGAATCAAGAGTAGCCTATAGCCTTCCTCAATAAATGGACTATCCAACACTGAAAGAATTTTTCAAATCGGACCAGCGATTTCTGAGATTAGCGCGTTCAAACAAGCAAATAAACAAACTATTCAGCTTTATATTAGTAATCCCGATCCCGTGGGAATATCGGAATCAAGAGTAGCCTATAGCCTTCCTCAATAAATGGACTATCCAACACTGAAAGAATTTTTCAAATCGGACCAGCGATTTCTGAGATTAGCGCGTTCAAACAAGCAAATAAACAAACTATTCAGCTTTATATTAGTAATCCCGATCCCGTGGGAATATCGGAATCAAGAGTAGCCTATAGCCTTCCTCAATAAATGGACTATCCAACACTGAAAGAATTTTTCAAATCGGACCAGCGATTTCTGAGATTAGCGCGTTCAAACAAGCAAATAAACAAACTATTCAGCTTTATATTAGTAATCCCGATCCCGTGGGAATATCGGAATCAAGAGTAGCCTATAGCCTTCCTCAATAAATGGACTATCCAACACTGAAAGAATTTTTCAAATCGGACCAGCGATTTCTGAGATTAGCGCGTTCAAACAAGCAAATAAACAAACTATTCAGCTTTATATTAGTAATCCCGATCCCGTGGGAATATCGGAATCAAGAGTAGCCTATAGCCTTCCTCAATAAATGGACTATCCAACACTGAAAGAATTTTTCAAATCGGACCAGCGATTTCTGAGATTAGCGCGTTCAAACAAGCAAATAAACAAACTATTCAGCTTTATATTAGTAATCCCGATCCCGTGGGAATATCGGAATCAAGAGTAGCCTATAGCCTTCCTCAATAAATGGACTATCCAACACTGAAAGAATTTTTCAAATCGGACCAGCGATTTCTGAGATTAGCGCGTTCAAACAAGCAAATAAACAAACTATTCAGCTTTATATTAGTAATCCCGATCCCGTGGGAATATCGGAATCAAGAGTAGCCTATAGCCTTCCTCAATAAATGGACTATCCAACACTGAAAGAATTTTTCAAATCGGACCAGCGATTTCTGAGATTAGCGCGTTCAAACAAGCAAATAAACAAACTATTCAGCTTTATATTAGTAATCCCGATCCCGTGGGAATATCGGAATCAAGAGTAGCCTATAGCCTTCCTCAATAAAATAATGGACTATCCAACACTGAAATATTTTTTTTTAAATCGGACATGCGGTTCTTGAGATTAGCGCGTTCAAACAAATAAACAAACAAACTCTTCAGTTTTATAATAGTAAGTAATAGAAGATAGATAATAGATAGATAGAAATAGATTTATTTAGGAACACCAACAGCACGACACACAATAATAAATAATTACAAAATGTAAATGAAATCTTAGAACTAATTGACTTTCCCGCGGGCTCGGGACTTAATCGGGTGAAACCGCGGGACGCTGCTAATATAAATTTTAAACATTTTGTATATCATTAACCCACCATCAATAAATTGTTATTATGAAATACACTGATTTTAATGAGCTATCGTGTTACCGCAGAGCGCCTTCCGAATATCAAAACAATTAGATGAACTTCGTTTTTAGGGGTCGTTTCGTACCCAAATTGTTAAAACGGGACCCTTTTAATTGGACTCCGCTGTCCGTCTATCTGTCTGTATGTCTGTCACCAGGCTGTACCCATCTGATAAATCGTGATAACCATAGTACACTAATCTATCTAATATTATAAAGAGGTAACGTTGGTAACAATTATGTATTATGTAAGTATGTAATCTATTAACCTACTGAACCGATTTCAAAAATTCACTATATTTTACCAATAGAAAGCTACATTATGGAGTAACTAAATAAACTAAATTTAATTTAATTAATTTAGAATTAATTTAATTTAATTTAATTTAATTAATTTAATTTAATTAATTTCATTTAATTTATTGCGACAAAAAAAACGCAGTTGTGTTATTTGAAAATCTGTTTCCACTTTAACATTTATGACGGCTTGATATATCAGTGATTCATAAAATTACTTGAAAATAAACGGTAGTAAAACCTAATGCCTTATTTTTTGTTGCAATGGAAATAGTGGGAAAATCAATCCCAGTATTTCCATCAATGGTGTATTTCCATGGAAATAGTGGGATCCACCGATATTCCCGCGGGATCGGGAGTTACGCAGGTGAATCCGTAATTTATACAAATATCGGGCTGATTTTTATTTCCAAATTGCCTCACAACCGACCGAGTAAGGTAGCGACATCTATAACCTAACGTTGGAAGTATAAGTAAGAAGTTCTACGCCAAACCGATAGATGGCGCTAGTAGTATCACAATAAACAAACCCGTTTATTGTTTAGAGTCAATAACAAGGTTAATAACCTTATTTGCGTATTGGAAAAATACCTACTTATTAAAATTCAACACCGCATTTCGTCAAAGCTTACCCTTTGACGAAATGCGGTGTTGAATTTTCATTTTCGAGAAAGCAGTACCTACTAAAACTCAGTGTACATTCCTGGAAGGCTATTCTGGGTTCTGGGGCTACACATTTTAAATAGCCAGTGCCCTTTAAATGGATTAAATACCCCGATTTTTACTGATTTTTCTTCGATGTCGGTAATTTTTCTAACCAAACGCCACAGGAGTCCGATATCGAAAGAAAATCAAGCTATTTAGATCGCCTGAAGTGGCAAGAGCGATTCAAAACTAAGCCTCCTGCAACCAAACCGTGTAGCTTCTACAGGCTTCGACAGTCATTTTACGCCTTAGAATTCATGTTGCATTCTAGACGTGATAAAAAATCACGTGGTATATCAAATAAATAAGTAATATAATAATCGCGTTCTCCTCCGGGAGTGGCCTGGAGCCTTATTTCTGAATCGCTCGTGCCACTTCGGGAGATTTAAATAACTCGATTTCAGCAGATTTTTGTTCGATGTCGGATTCCTGCGGCAAGTGTTTGAGACCACTCGTTGCGGTCGTGCGAGTCACATAGAAAAAAGATCAACATCAAACGTTAATCTGTAGAAATCGAGCTAATTAAATCGCTCGAAGTGGCAAGAGCGATTCAAAAATACAGCCCCTGAAGGTTTTAAGTTAAAAAAAACTGAACTAACCTTGTAAATTATCAAGCATGTACGTGAGCAGCTTCGCGGTACCGTTGTTATCGTTGTATATTGAGAGCATCTCCTTGCTGAGAGGGTTCCCTTGGAGACCGAGGAGTTGAAGGTGGAAGAGCTTCCCCAACTCGTAAGGAAGGACCCGGAGGTAGTTGTTGTGGAGGTGCATTTCTCTGGAACGAAAAGGAAACAATTATTTAAAGAAACTTTCATCCCCAATTAAACACTCTTAGAGGTAAATTTTGAAAATAAAACTAACTGTGGTTCAACTACTACCCCATATCAATCTCTATGTCAAAGGTCGTAACAGAACAATAGCGTGACAAGGATAGCGCTAGCGAATTTCAGATGTGTAAAAGAAGGACGTACGATGGGACTATGAGGAAGCATCGGTTTAAGCTCGTTCTTTAACACAATAGTGTGACAGGGATAGCGCTAGCGAATTTCAGATGTGTAAAAGAAGGACGTACGATGGGACTATGAGGAAGCATGTGTTTAAGGTCGTTCTGTAACACAATAGTGTGACAGGGATAGCGCTAGCGAATTTCAGATGTGTAAAAGAAGGACGTACGATGGGACTATGCGAAATTTTAGAGCAAAAATCTAATATTTGCTAATTACAAGTTAAATAGACAGTTTATCCTAAGCTGCGTCGGTTAAGCAACTCTTAGCGAGTTCATTACTTACTACTTCGTTTTTTAATTGTAGACAATGATTTGACACATCTTCCTGAAGAGAAAATGTCAAATACAAAGATTTAAAACGTCAGATCATCGTCTGAGATTTAAAAACGAAGTTTATGGGCGTATTCTATAGCCGCTGTCAAAGTCGAAAAATCTTTAGGTATTTGTTTGTATGTTACTGTCACTTTGACACTTATAAAATTCTATCTATACACATAAAATTCAAAGTCCTAACTGAATGAATTATTAATTTAAGTTACTTATTTTTATTTTTACTATTGTAGACTATTGCATGCAGTCACGGCACTTATACATACAGCAGACAAATCTTAGTGATTTTTGGTGTTTAGAATGTTATTTAAGTTTTATTACTGTTTAAAAATTAATAAAAAAAAAAAAAAAAAAAAAAAAACTGACTGAACGACTGAACGCAGAGCCCAAACCAGTAATCCTAGAGACATGAATGTTGGTATTATACATGTGATAAAAAGCGTTTTTCGAAATTTGCACAGGTGAAACCGCGGGACCCAGCAATTTGTATGTAAAACATGAAAGGTTAAACAGCTCATACCCACGTAGAAAGTACAAAAAAACAAGATCATAATGTCTTATCATAAATTAAGAGATTAAATTGTTTAATATTGGATTTTACAGATAGTCGAGGGCATTGACTTTTATTTTAATTTGTATATACCTACTCACATGCACATTTATGAAACCCAGTACCTAAGTTTATATGTATATAGGTTCTGTGAACATCACACAGCGCCATCTAGCCCCGTGCTGTGCTACTATGTTTGTGTTACATACAGTGACTAGACAACGGATAAATACCTACTTATAATATTATTTTTTCTTTTGTAAATACATTAGTATACATAGAACCACCCAGACCAGAAACAAATATTATTTTAAATACTTGCTTAAGGCGGGAATCGAACCCGCGACCAGTCGCGCGTTTCAGTCGGGTATTCCCAACGAGCCCCAGAGGTCGCCAAAAGTTAAAATGTTGACATATTTTTATTACAATATTATACGACTAGCTGTATTTCGCGGTTTCACCAGCATAAGTCTCGATCCTGAGAGAATTTTCAAAAATCCTTTCTTATCGGATGCCACCACCAAATAAAGAACACGCTCTCAAAATTTCTGCTCTCTACTATCAGCGGTTTAGGCTGTGCGTTGATCAGTCAGTCAGAAGAAATCATGTTATAAATATACCCCCTTACTTATAAACAATGCCTAAGTTTATGTAACGTTTGTCACTGTCTGTTAACTTTGAAACTTCAAGTCACAGTAAAAGACAAACGACACATAGTTTATGCAGTAAGGGGGATAGATTCCAAATCACGAAAACTTCAGAAAACTCTAAAATATCTAACGCAAAATAGTGGCTATATTTCCGGAACATACTCAAAATTTCCATACATTTGTGTAAACTATGCTTTCTGAATGTTTACAAATACGTATGAGTTTCGCATATTTACCATAACAGGTTCATTAAACCTTGTACCTGTTAAACGCTAGCACACCTAGTAACCAGTTTCGGTTCCAAAACATTTTGTTAGGTTTGAGATTCTATGCACCATGTCACACATCCTGACAGATACGCTGCCGGACCTACTATCGAGTACCTATGTATGTGTTTGCGCTTTAACCCATATCTATATGCCCAAGGGTTCAAAAACGTAACTAAGTTATTTTTCTTTGAATCTACCCAGACTCAACAACTCATCTGAAATCCCAAATTTCGCATATCAAAGGCAAAAACAGATAAGAGGGAAGATGGGTTAAGGGGAATATACGAGCTAAACTCAAAATCGGTGTCGGGTTCATCGAAAATTGATTATTTTTTTTAGACGAAATGTTGTTGATATAGAACTAGACTGGTCTCTATTAGAGGCTAGACTAGATGGGAAAAGGTCGATAGTGATTTTAAACTCGTCTCTGACGGACGAGCTTCATTAGTTCCAAAGTCAAACTGTTCGGGAAATTACTCACACACCTTTTAAAAAGATGGTTCAATAATCGAAAGTCGTTAGAATACCCACAATAGAGATAATAAAAGGTTGTTGATTTCTTTGCATCGATTGTAGTTGACATAAGAGTTTGGCCCATATATGCCCCAAGGTTGTTAATAACAGCTTTTAAAGTTTACAAACACAAACAAAATATAGTCCAGCTATTCAACATTCAGTATGCGATTATTTATAGCCCTGTAAGCCATTCGTTGATTTCAAAATAAAGCCTATATTTCTCCATCTCAGTACTAATTTAACCAAACACGGAAACACCAAACCCTGACCTCAATCAAACTATTGAAACGGCTGACCAACGAATTGTCAACAGTTATTGTAAAAACTGGTTTTATTTAGATTTGCAAGCAGATTTAACGTGACAATTTCAAGTGCAAAATCTGAGACACGTTTATAACTAGCAAGTTTTTCATAACTACTATTTCTGTTTTATTTTAGAACAGGGCGAAGGCCTCTTTCCTGTCTTTCTACTGGTCCTTTTCTAGTGCTAGCTGGATCCAGCCACTTCCTAAGGTTCTACTACGACTCTATCTCATCCCGTCGTCTCCTTTTGGACCTACCGCAGTGTCGTCTGCTGTTCATGCACTTATTATCAGTAACGGCCGTAAACAATAAACTAATTTTGGTAGTGCATCTAATTCTGTTTAGCTCTAAAACGTAACTCTGGTTTCCCTTCAAAACGCATAACTCAACAACGGTTAAGTAACTTCGATATTAGCAACGTATGCACAGACAATCTTCTGTCAGTGGATACGTTAATGTACTGTCAGAGGAAAAACAAACCGATCTGGGTCAATGCGGGCCGGCAACTCAGAATACAATTATTAAGCGGATTCAGTAGCTAATCCTAATCTTCTTTGGAAAAGGCAATAGTTTAGCTAGAGAAACTTTAACCGTCCCAAACTAACTTTAAGACATGTTTTAAGGATTAATAATTTAACGTTTGTATTTAACTAATTCGTTATTCTGTTTACAGACCCATGTTTAGTCTTTATCTAAGTAGATAAGACAATAACAAATTTGCGCTTGCAAATATTCCATGTCGTTTTCGTGCTAGAACAGTCGCTGTCACCCTTAGTTACCGACCGACATATCTAATTTTTCAACAAGTTTTTTGTAAATATTTCTTAATTCTTGAATGTTTATTGCTCAAGGCATTTTTTATCTAGATTTTTTTAAGGAAAAATACGCATTCAAAATTGATGTATGGTGACGATAGATAGCGTTTTACGCTTCATAATTTTCACCGCTCAGGGCAGGGACTTGGTCTAGTTGGAATAGTTGGGGTACATTATTTACTTAGCCATGAACTCGCGTCTTTGGGTATGTACCCAAAGACGCAAGTTCATTGCTAAGTAAAAAAAATTAAATGCGTATTTTTCTTAAAAAAACTAGAAGTTTTATGTGTTAACTTTCATGACAAAACGTGACTTTATTTCGAAATAAATGTAGCTAGATTGAATAAACAATTACTCCAACAAAAGGTAACATTTAAACAATAATTTAATGAAAGCACCATCCGATGGGATTACGGAAGGGCGGCAATAAAATAAACTGGATTCTATATTATGTAGGTAGTAGGGGTGACACCTTCCGTGATAGATTACGCGTGCCGATTTGAATACGGGACGCTACCCTCGCTAAATTACATAAAATGTTTCATCGGCAATGTGTATAGTATAGTATTTAGACTTAGACAGACATTTATTATCTACATCTACACTAATATTATAAAGAGGAAAGATTTGTATTTGTGTGTGTGTGTGTGTGCGTCGTATGTTTGTAATTAATAAACTCAAAAACTGCTGGACCGATTTCAAAAATTCTTTTACTGTTAGAAAGCTACATTCACTCTGAGTAACATAGGCTACTACTTTAATCCCGATATTCCCACGGGATCTGGACTTACGCGGTTGAAATCGGTCCAGTAGTTTTTGAGTTAATTCATAACAAACATACGACACACACACAAAAATACAAATCTTTCCTCTTTATAATATTAGTGTAGACTAGTGTAGATAAATACACATGGAATATGTTTAAGACATCACCTCTAGTACTAGTATGTACATCTCAATGATAAACCCCCAAAAATACTGTTACCTACATATAAGTAACTGAAATTCAATTACATCCCAGTGACTCATAAACGTTGATTACTATAGTAATTAAACCCTATTGGCCTAATAAATCACCAGCACAACGGTCTTCTATTCTACCCTCACTCGTTTCCGTTTGGCAAGCCTAGTTCGCAATTTACATAGCTTTTCTACATGACAATAGGATAAAAGGTTCATTAAACTCACTTTACTGTCTCTACTCTATTGTATATGTAACTAGCGACCCGCCCCGGCTTCGCACGGGTGTGTATACCTACATATTATAAACCTTTCTCTTGAATCTATCTATTTAAAACGCACGCAAAATCCGTACTTTTAAAGATCTAAGCATACATAGATACAAGCTACTTTGTTTTATATAATACTAGCTGCGACCCTCGGTTTCACCCGCGCAGTGGCGGCCTTAGGGGGTGGAGAACGGGGCAATCGTCCGGGGCCTTGCTCTTGCAGGGGCGTCGCGCAACACCCAAACAAATTATACGCACAAAAAAAGCACAATAATCTAAAAAATGTAGCTCAATCGTTAGATTATTTTGTGTTTATTCATAACAAACAAACACACACAAGTTGTTCGAAAGTTATATACAAAAAGTTATGTCGCGGGTGGATTTGTATCAATCGGAAGAACCAAACAATCTTTACCTTTGAATTATGTCCTTAGATAAATCTGAGTACTCAATAATCAAGAATATGGGTGTGATTATTTATTTATTTTATGTACGAAAAAACGTCCTTCCTTTTTAAGCCCATACGTTCTGAATAAATATTTTTCGACTTTGACAGCGCTGGTAGGATACGCTCACTACCAACGACCATTACCTATAAAAAAAAACTATTTACCTTAATTGTATAAGATCCCCAAGCTCAGCCGGCAAAGATCTCAGCTTGTTATTCGAGATATCCAGCGTGTGAAGGTTGGCCAATTGACTGATGTCTGGAGGGATCCTTTGCAACGAGTTGTCGTTGAGGTACAGTGCGGTGAGGTGCGTCAGCTGGAACAGTGGGGGCGCTAGGGCGCGCACACCTCCTGTTACCTGCAATGTGGGGGAGGGTTTAGTCAGCAGAGCGCGCGAGGTAGATGCTTTAGTTAGTGAGAATTAAGTCAGCAGAGCGCGCGAGGTAGATGTGTAGTGAGAATTTTTGGTCAGCAGAGCGCGCGAGGTAGATGGTGTAGTGAGAATTTAGTCAGCAGAGCGCGCGAGGTAGATGGTGTAGTGAGAATTTAGTCAGCAGAGCGCGCGAGGTAGATGGTGTAGTGAGAATTTAGTCAGCAGAGCGCGCGAGGTAGATGCTTTAATGTGAATGTAGTCAGCAGAGCGCGCGAGCTAGACAGATGCTTTAAAGTAAAATTAGTCAGGAGAGCGCGCGTGGCAGATTTTTTAGTGAAAATTTAGTCAGCAGAGCGCGCGAGGTAGTTGGTTTAGTGAGAATTCAGTCAGCAGAGAGCGCGAGGTAAATACTATAGAAAGAAATTAGTCAGTAGAGCGCGCGAGGTAGATGGTTTAGTGAGAATTAAGTCAGCAGAGCGCGCGAGGTAAATGCTATGCTATGCTATGTTAGTCAGCAGAGCGAGGAACGCTTGATTCTAAAATCAAGCGATCCTATTGGTTTCGATATGCATTCTGGGTGGAAAGTGGTTAACTAAGTAACAACCAAGGTATACCTAAAAATGTAGGAACTAGTGAAACCCCCAAGAAATACAGAACTCCGGCAACTGGTTAAACTGATTTCTTTCTTCACTACGCAAATAAGGAATGACAAACAAAAACAGAACGTGCCTTGAAACTTTAAATTTAACAAATTTGCTATTCTTAACAGATAAATTGTTACATTTAATCTGCACAGATCGAAACTTACAAACGACCTTATCTGAGGGTCATCTTGAAGGCACAAGGATTTATTTACGTTTTATTTACGTATTTAGGATGATGATACGTTACCTCAAGTGTGGTCCAACCGCCCCTCCTGCCAGAGGCCCGTTCCGCCTCGGACATGATGTGATAAGTGCGCCCACTAGCGCCCTCATGCTTGTCTTTGTTGCGAGACATACTGTCACCTGAAACATTTGTTATTCATATACTTTTGTCTATTCAAGACACTGAAATAAAACTATACAAGTATGCTGGAATTGCTATACCATACAAATTGACATTAGATCTTTGTACCGATTAGATTTGCGCTATGTTGGGCTGTTGTCGCGCGTTTTCTATTGAAAGTGATGGTGACCGTCTCCGGAACTATTAGTTCCATGGACGGTCACCACCACCACTTAAATATGAAGTCTACACAAGAAGATTATCTTTATTTCGTAAAAGATTCAGCCACAGACAAAAAAATGTGTGACAACAGGAGCCTGAAATAGTGAATCAACCTAAACTCTAGTTTAATGTTTGGATGAAACTTTTTTGGGCATAAGTTTGTTAGGGGTAATTCATGGGATAAGCATGTCTTCAGTTTAAATCAATATGCGTAGTATGCACAATAAGATTGTGATCTAGTATAGTAGGCAATCTACAATATCTATTAAAGGCTTTGTCCTGTTTGACTGACTGATCAACGCATGGCCTAATGCGCTGATAGTAGAGAGCTGAAATTTGGAGTGTGTTCTGTATGTGATGTAGGCATCCAATAAGAAAGGAATTTCCGAAATTCGTAAGGGATAGGGACTTATGTGGGTGAAACCGCGGGAAACTTTGAGGCCAGAAAAATATAAATAGGTATGTGATTAAAAGAGGGGATAATATTTATTCAAAAATGCTAGTACAACATAAAACATTATATTCTACATTATTCTCATCATCATCCGAGCGTTGTTCCCGGTTGCATCTCTCTCGAGAGCCCGGGGTCCGCTTTCCTACTTTTACGTCTCCACTTCGCACGATCTTGCAGCACTTCTTGGGTCTTCCCAATCTGCCGCGGCCGGGCGGAGGCGCCATAGCAAGACATTTGTTTCCCACGTAACTAGCCGGTTTTTGTAGAACGTGGCCGTACCACCGTAAGCGGCATTCTTGCAGTTTGTCTGCAATGTCTCGGACATGAAGGCTGCCCCTGATGCGGGAGTTTCTGACTGATTCTACATTATTCTACATAAACATTATATTCTACATTAATTAGTGAAAGTAATGTAGAGTATAAGTATGCTTTGTAATCATTTTCGCAGCCATTTTGCCAAAACCACAAACAATGTAATACTTTGTATGTAAGTAGGTCAATTTCTAAACTGTATAAGGTGTAAACTGTGAGCTGTCACTGTATTAGTAGATATTGGGTTGGGTTTAAACTGGGATTATCTTTAACTGGGATAACTTATTATAACATATTAGGTAAGTAGGTATATAATTAACTTGAAGGTCTTTGGACCTTATTTATGTTTGTATATAGTAGTACTTAGGACCTGAGGAGCTACACCTACCGATCTTGTATGGTCGTGCGTGTTATGCAATGCTTGGCACGGTCAGTACTTGGATGGGTCACTGAAAATTATTCTAGCAAAAAATCATTTTCTCAAGCTCCTCCTTGCTTCGGAAGGCATATATTAAACAGTTAATCCCGGTTGTTATGTCTGATAGTAGTTGTTAAGTCAAGTTAGAGGCCTAAGGGCGCCCTGAAAACTCTAACACTAGGTGAGCTATACCATGATAAGAAAAGAAGAATATAGGTGAACCTAGCAAAATATGCTCAAAACTAGAATTTTCAATTAATGCATGACTTTCATCGAATGCTATTGATGAAATTTTGATTGCCTTGGTAAGTTGTATTATTATTTATTATTAATAAGATATTAATAACTGAAATGTCATAGAAAAGATTAGTCACATTTATCCATTATTTGTAAGTAGGTGACACACAATTTTGGCAATGAAGAGTGTAATCTAGAGTGAATAAACATTGTAGGTAGGTACAAGTTATTCATTTTACCTTAGTTTTGGCTTTAATTTATCTTCAATTAAAACCTTGCTGATAAATTATTTTTACCCAACAGCTGAAGGAGGGTATGTCTTTCGAGCATTTGTATGTAGGTGGGTATATGTATATTTCCAGTTTTCATTTACATTCCATTGCTAGGTAACCTATGATTTAAATAACTACCTATCTATTACCTTATTTCAGGAACATAGATCAAAAATGTAAACAACAAAAATCCCATACTTAATTGAAACTGACAGCTCTTTGTTTACTTTTTCCTTTAAAATTGACAGTTCCATCAGTGTGTTTACATTTTTGATGAAATAGAGTATAGGTGCATTCCTTGTGTTATTTTAATAACTGAGAATAATTATGTTCACTGTAGGGCAAAAATGGCACTTTTAAACTAAAGGGACAGATTCAAATATCCCCTATTAGTGGTCAATTCTCTTTAAGTTCCATACCTCAAAAGGTAAAAAAGGAACTCTTATAGGATCACATCGTTGGCCATAAGTCTGTCTGTTAAGACTTCTTATTTCCTTATGAACACAAACACATGGATCACTTTCAACATACATCAGAAAGTTATAATAAATGTAAGTTTCTTTTATAAAACCAGTAATTGCCAAGAGAGTTACTCTTTGAAGGTCCTGGATCATGGAGTTCTGAACATATGAAAGGCTAGCTAATAGCTGCATCCCACAGTTAGACCTACAAATCTTTTCCAATTTTGATACCTGCATCAAAATAACCAATAAATAGATTGGCAAACTATGGGTTTGAGCTGCACCATGACAGTCAGTCAGTACTAACAACTTGATAAGTATAAATTTAACCAGTAGAAAACTACTTTTACAAGAAAAACAACAAAGGGGTACTTCTACATTCCTCTAAAGAGTTAACACATACTGTTTTCTACATAAATCTACACGTTTTTCTAGATTTGTAACTAATACTGGTCTCATAGAGCCTGAGTGGCAAGCGGTAGGTACATTTCTACTAATACAACCAGTATTTAAATGATTTCAACTTTATCTACATAAACACTGATATGATTGTTTTCATACAAAGTTTATACACAATGCAAGTGAAAGTTATAATAAATGTTACCTCAGTAACACCGCGAGGGGTCATTAGTTGTGATAAAATAGCTGTATTTGACAAATTATCTTCTCTCAAGAAATAAGGGCACAGTTCCATAACCTCAGTAGTCCACAGTAAGAACCTGAGGATTAGGGGTGAACAACTACAATCACATGCTTTTAACATTGAATCAAGGCTAGTTTTACTGTGAAAGTACAGTTTTAATTCATTAATTCTACGATTTAAGCGTAAATGCGTAGCATCTTTGTTGTACAGCTGACATGAAGGAGATGATTCGACTTGATGCAAAGTATCTCGGAGCGCCAAACAATCGAACGTACTTATCGTGAATTAATCGTTGTTATTTTTCTTATAGCAAATGTTGCATACCTTCATCTACTCCTTATAACGTTAAACTTCAATGAGGATACACCAACGGGGAATAAATCACTGTAAACACACAATAGCACAATCTTGACAAACAACCACATCAAACGTCCATTTACCGACTGCAGCGCTAATTTAACTCTATCGGATAATTCTAGAACTTTGCGTGCTTTGTGGCGACCAATGACAATTTCTTTTTTTTTTATTTGACTTTGCCCGCTAATTTATGAAATGAGCGATAGGTTCTGAGATTTTATTGTTTAGGAGGTACAAAGTAGTTCCGTTTTATTTTGTTGGCGATATTCGATAGGCATTTTAATTTGCCATAATACCACCCTGACCGTCCGCGCATTCTACGAAGTAGGTATTGGTGTCACGCAATTTATTAAGAAATTAAGCTGAATGCTATGGTGGCTGAATGTCTTGACCGAGCCGGAGACGACATGAATGAATGTCGTCTCCGGCTGTGAATTTAATGAAAATAAAAGCTCTCCCACACAGCTGATTTATTATCAGGTGGTAATATCGCTGGTCATGGTTTAGTATATTTTGAAAAGGCGCGGCTACAAATTTACACACTAATGCTATAAAATAATGTGTCTCAATCAGCTTTAGACGCATAATCGCAACAATAACAACGCATGCGATGTTATCATAATCCGGCAAAAGCAAGATGCGTTCCGGACGTGCGGAAACTGTCATCTACCGGCTAAAGGTTGCCTGGAAGATATCGCTTTTAGCGATAAGGCCGCCCATTGTACCTATTCTATAATTAGCTGTAAGTTTTTGTTTTTGTAATGTGTTTTTAAATTTTTGGTGCAATAAAGTTTTATGTATCTATCTATAATGAATGGAAAATCTTCTGGGAAAGAAAAATCTTTTGGGTTAGTCTGCCTTTCAATCTGACCACTAAGAAATATTCGTACTAACGAAAAAGCATTTTTTTTAGAGTTCAGTATCCAAAGGGTAAAAACGGACCCTATTATTGAAACTTCGCTGTCCGTCTGTCACGAGACGCTGTATCATCATAAACCGTAAAAGCTAGACATTTGAAATTATCACAGATGATGTATTTCTGTAGCCGCTATAACAACAAATACTAAAAGCAAAATAAAACAAGTAGGTATTTACGGCTCCCATACAACAAACTTGATTTTTGACAAAGAAACGCAACTATATCGCGATTTATTTTTACCACTGGCGCTATCTTGTGATAGAGTGATTAACTGCCGCCCAGTAGGTAGGTAAATTAATTTTAATGTTCGCGTTGCGTTCACGAATTGGTTGATCCAGTGTTCATTTTAGGGTTCCGTACCCAATTGTGATGGTGATACGGAACCCTTCGTGCGCGAGTCTACACGGGTAGGTACCTAAGTTATGTCAGTATTAAAACCGCCCCGAAT
Source organism: Idaea biselata (assembly GCA_958496205.1). Lineage (NCBI taxonomy): Eukaryota > Metazoa > Arthropoda > Insecta > Lepidoptera > Geometridae > Idaea > Idaea biselata. The sequence goes on along the minus strand of OY292400.1, from coordinate 12,739,985 downwards.
CATTAAGATTTTAAAACCCATAACATAGTCGAAAGCAATACCCACTTAATTAAAACCTCTGGGGCGCGGAGAGGTCTTAATACAAAATTATACCTAATTTAAAATTGAAAACAATACAACAAATTATCATTTATGCAGGTGTGAACTTTGTTCGGTATTTACAATCATTTGTGTAGAGTAGACTGTATAACATTTACATATTTAATTATGTATCTAACTATTTTGGATAATGTATAGTACAGGGGTTCCCAAACTGGGGGGCGCCCCCCCAGGGGGGGGGGGGCGCAGAGGCATTTACAGGGGGGCGCGGGTCACCTGTGTAGTTAACAAATTAAAACCTGATTTAAAAATTGTTTCATTAGTCGGCCAATGTTATCTTAATCATGTTATTAACTTATCAGCCTCTACCTCCTCCTCACAGGCGCTATCAAAAGTATTTGGTACAACTTGCCAAATACCTTTTGTATGACTTAGAAAACTATAATGAGCAATAAAAATACTTATTTCGAACACTTTTTATTCTGGCCTGATAATCTGGACTGGACGGGGGGGGCGCGGATTTTTTTTATGGTCGAAAGGGGGGCGCGCCTTAAATAAGTTAGGGAACCCCTGATGTATACGATCCGCAGTACTACTGAAAGGTGCCTGTAGGAAGTTGGTACCGCGGTTGGTAAATATTTTAAATACTTTAAATTATTATTTGACAAAATGGTTGAAGTTAGCAAGTTTATGACGGACAATCACAGTTTGCGTTTTCTACCGTGTTCTGAATTAGTGCATCCATGGGCAGCAAGTTGCACGGATGCTTTTAGAATTATGCTTATGTCGTGTGCTAAAGGATCTTTAAAATTTTACACGCCAATACAGGCAATGTTCCTCGTAAGTATCAAACGAATTTTATATGTAAACTGCGTCCTGTGATTTCACCCGCATAAGTCCCGTGGGAAAATTGGAAAGATAAAGATATTTATTGCAAAAAGAATGGTTATTACAAAGACCTTAAAACTATTTAAAGTTCCACATTCTTTGCCAACATATTGTCATACAATTTTTAAGTCAAAAGTACCTATGTTTACTTCTTGATAATATAGCTTTCTATTGGTGAAAGAATGTTTGGAATCGGTTTAGTAGTTTCCCTATTCGTTACAAAACAAACATATCTTTATGTTTACGTAAAGGTAGGTAATTGCCTACCCAAAAACAATTTAAAATAGATTTTGTACTGTAATTATTTGCAATTACCAAAATTCATTGCCCCAGTACACTTCCTCCTTGTGTTTCCTTTCAAATGCCCGCTGCTCACCCGTGCACTGCGCGCCCTCTATCTCATTAATTGATGATTGGTTACGATCAAAAAGATTACGGGTTCAGAACTCAACTTGTATTTTTTTTCCATTATGTATGGCCCATTCATTTCACTGTCAGTGTCATGTCACGCTGTTTTGGCATATTCATTAGTGCTGCCAACATATTAATTTTTGTTTATTTTATGTAACTTTCCTACAAGAGTCTATTTTTTTTTGTCTATTTTGAATAAGGATAAAATATAATTTGAATAGTTTCTAGCAATGGAATATTCTAAAACTATAATATCGCAAAAATACCAAATCACCTAAGCATTCGATTAGCAAATGTAGTCCCAATAGTAGTGATTCAGTATACCGTTCCATTTTAATTATGATCCTACTTCTACAAATAGGTAATATTATAAAATTGCGAGAGTTGATTGTTTATTGTGTTTCAATCACACAAAAACTACTGAACCAATTGCGATGAAGCTTGGTATGTATACAGGATGCTCCGAGGAGGGGGTATTAAGCCGAAAGTGGGTTGTTCTAGAGGTCTAGTCGAACAACTTTTGTTTGTTTGTTTCAAGTTTGCATGAAAATCAGCTATTTTTTAGAGTTTGAGGTCATTGGCCTTAAGGTACCCTTTTATTTAGTTTGGACCACTACAATCTAAACATTAATTGCCTTTTTTTTTACAAAAACAGCTGTTTTTTTTAGTGATCCAACTTTAAAATTTTCAAAAAAAAAAGGTCAAATTTCCAAAAGTCGTAGAATAAAAGTTGTTCGCCTAGACCTCTAGAACAACCCCCAGTCGGCTTAATACCCCCTCGTCGAAACATCCTGTATAGTTAGAGATTGGTTTATCTCGATGTTCCCACGAGATCGGTGACTTACGCGTATGAAATCGCGGGGCGCTTCTAGTTAATAATACATTTTAATGTCGTCAACATAACCAATTATACCTATTTAAACCAATGAAATAACGGTATTACAATTAAAATGAGACTCGCACACGAAGGGCTGTGTGCAATTTTATTACCTCAAAAAATCACATTGTTTGTAGGTTGGGAGCCCCACTTAAATATTGATTTTGTTCTGTTGGTACCTATAACACACATATTTACAGTAAGTGTGTGAGTAATGTAAGTGTGATATTTTGACCTTACCTCGAGCTCTGTGTGTCGTTGTGTATTTGAAACTAAACCATAATTTGAACCATTTAATTTCAATAACCTGGCAGCACTTTCCAATCTACTTTTGTTTGACGTTTGCGTATTTCTAGCACTTGCTTTTGCAGATGTTGTTGATCTTTTGCTTGAGATTAATGAGTGAGATTCATAAATTAAATGCTTGGTTTTAAAACAACCTAACGTTATACGATAATGTTCACTGAATACCACTACCACGAACTAAAGTGCTGCTAACAAGGCACTGAAGTGGTGTTTCAAAATATTGGAATAGAATTGTAACTTTCGTTTTCGTTCGTTACCCAATTGACTTATTGAACTTGGCCCTTGATTACAATGGTAGAAGCCAGTAAACTTTGGTTTGAGAGAACGTGTAGTGCGGAAAGTTGTGCTGATTTGATTCATCCGTGGACTCCAAAATGTTCGGATGCTACTTCGACTATGCTGCTCAGCTGTATTCGGGGCAGCTACAAATTCTATGCTATGGTGTACCTTGTGAGTTACACATATTTTAATAATACAACTCAAAAAACCGTTATAAAATGGGCTCAGCTGGTTCTGAGAAAAATGGTGACAGATAAGGACACAAATACACAGTTATCTGCCATCCCAAACGCATATACCGTTGCCGTTGCCGTCGAGTGTAAATAAATAGGCTGAAACGATACCTATACATATTCTGCTTTTCACCAGAAAATAATTATATTTATTCCCATAACTTTGTTCTGAGACAACCTGTATCATTCATAACTTATAACACTTACCATTGGTACCCAAACCCACATCTTGTTAAAGACAAGTCAACTTATAAACTATTGGCCCAGTAATATGATTTTAAACTACCATGATTGTTTTTCCTACTAAAAATACCCTGGGGTGTGATAAATACCTACCCTGTTTTTAAATCATTATTATGACCTATACTTGCTAAAGTTTTGGTTGGAATTTCAAAGATTATTATAAATTGATGACCTCTGTGGCGCCTTGGGCATTTACCTGACTGTAATTGTGGTTGTGGGTTTGATTCCCACTGGGAGCAAGTATTTAAATATTTTTTTCTGGTCTGGGTGTTTCTCTATCTATAATATGTATGTTTATATAAAAGAAAAATGAATATAAGTATGTTATCTGTTGTCTAGTCACCATAACACAAGCTAGGTAGCTTACCATAGCGCTAGATGCTGCTGTGTGATGTTCACAGAATTTGTTTTTTTTTATGCATTCTAGACAAGCTTCAGCTTAATACTCAGCATCCACTCCCATTTACTTATCAGTTATCAGCCCTGTCCTCTCTTATATCAAATGAGCAATGTACTTGCGTCTCTCTCTCGAGAGCGGATGGTCCACTAAAACCCCAAATTATTGAGGGCCTATCATTAATTGACCATATTAGCTACTGTAAATAGATTGAGTAAAATATTTTTACAGCCGGCTGCCTGCCTGCCCCACAGTGTTATTTGAACCCTCCTACTGGGTAACAGATCTGTAAAAGGTCTTTGCTTTGCAAAACAGAGTAATCCAAAACAGGCTAATAAATAATAGACTTTTGTTTCAGATACAAATATTAATGCGAGGCAAAAAGTTAGGCAAAAAAGAAATGATAGAACAGTTCAAGCTATACATAAAGTCAGGCATCTTTGGTCTGACTGTCGGAAGTTCTTTTGTTACATTAAATTGTATATTTAGGTAAGTCATTTCGGAAACTAACTAATTTACATTTTCCCGGGTCTTATTTGCGTACTATGTTAACAAATGGTGTGAATTTATAAAGTTTATTAAATAACTTATTAACGAACTATTCAAACAAACTGGGAGAAAGCATAATGGTTAATTCGCCGTGTCACGTTGGTTCCCGTGTGGCACAGTGGTGCACTTGCGCACTCACCCGGCAAACGAGGGGCACAGGTTTGAATCCTGTCATGGGAGAATTCTTTTCGAAATTTTGGTTCTTTGTATTTGTCATTTTCTCTTTAGAAAGAAATGTCAAGTTGAAGTCTACAATTAAAAAACATTTTAAGAAAAATGTGACCTTTGCCAACAGGGATTAATCTTTGCCCTAGTCACTAGGGCCTAGTGTGATCTGATATAAGTACTCTACTACTTATACATTTATCAATTAATCTTTATTACTAATTGTTAACAATTATCACCATAACAACAACAATAATTAATTATTTATTAGATAAACTAATTTAGATAAGATTCTGAGTAGCCAGGTGGTCAACACTCAATTTACAAGTGAAAGTTAGATTCCTACTTAGATAAAGCTATATCTATCTTGTATATTGCAAGCAGAAGCTCACGGTATCACCCATGTAAGTCTCGATCCCGTGGGAATATCGCGATCAAAAGTAGCCTATGTTATTCCTGTTTCTACCACACAAATCTTCTACAATTATCTTTCTCTTTCTGTACCTCAAAGAATATGGCTACAGTCTAGTTTTGCAGGTAAAACTGCATGTCCTTCCAAGTCATTTAATTAAACCTATTAAAAATTAGGTACCTTTAAACCAGGTTCCTATGATTGTTACTTCATTATAATATTCTTTATTTAAATTATTTTTGTGTTGGTGTATGTAAGAAACTGAAATTCTGTTTGAAATGTTATGTTTGTGTGGTATGGTATGTATTTTATTGTTTGAAACTAGGAACCAATCTCAAATTTTAAGAAGTATATACTTAACTCCATTAATTGGGGCTAATGAAACCCTGTTTTATAAAAGTTACAATTTACACAGAGAAGTTTTAAAAACTTTTTACGAACTGTCATTGCACAAGTACCAATCCACATTATTTCAAGTCACGTACAAGACTAATACGTTCATCTATCGATTATAGATTTAGGCTGATACCACTTACTCATTTCACACTCACACGCAAGGCGGAATGTTGAATGTATTTCTGATTTTGGCCAAAGTTACTACCCAGGGCTTAAGTAAACAGGTTTTACCATAAATTTCTATTAATTTTTGTATGTAGCTCAAGGCTATTTTATTTAGAAAAATTATTTTCATGGAATAATAGCATTCAAAAATTATCACTTGCGGCGAGGTTTTACCAGTCATTAATAATTTTATAGGCTTAATCTATACATATAAAATTCAAAGTCCTGACTGACTAACTGACTGAACTATATTGTTGTACCAATGTACATGAAATTTGGAGGGTGTGTTCTTTTTGACGTGTAATGAGGCCCACGGCACGCTCTTCATCAGTTGCTGACGGCGTTTGTTGCACTGAAATTCGGACTGACTACTTTTTTTTCTGTAATAACAATTTTTACAATTTACCAAATATATTTTAGAAAATAAACTTTCACGGTGTATAGATTTCTCACAAGTTAAACGCACTGCTGACGCACCAGGTTACAAATTTTTTGAGACTTGACTATGCTAAAACAATTTTTCAATAAGTATACTGCTCGCAAACCAATTTTCAGAAGTTAGAAAGTTGTTGCGTGCGACATAATATATTTTTTTGGATCCGCGCCGGCGCTAATCGCTAACGAATGATCAATATAATCATCAATATAACATAATGTAAGAAAATGAGCCTTTAGAAAAAAAAAATGCATTTTTTGTCGCTCACATCTCCGGACAAAAGGTCTTTTGGAAAATTACGCGGGATCAATACTTACGTTGGAGAAACCGCGGGACTCTGCTAGTCAGTAATGTAATGAATAACAACAAAAACGTGGTTTAAATACGCCTTATTACGATCATAATTGTTTTGTTTATTGCCTTTTTTGCTCATAATTCTAATACGTGGTCTCTGCGCCTGGGAATTAGACTTCAATATATCTTATCTTGAGTTTCTAATCAGGCCCATATGCAAAACAAAATTGATAACATAATATAAGTTGGTTTTTATTAAATATTTTCGCACACACGGATGAACCAATAATCTACCGTTTCAGTCCGATCATTGTGTTTACCTATTTATTTACTTTTTTGAAACCTTAAATTGCTTCTAGCTGGTCCCTAGATTTGATGATTAAGGTCTTCGAAATGATTATCAGAAATAGCTTCTCAAAATGCAGTATAATACGCTAAATTTTGGATTTTGATTTGTAGAATCAGTCGCAAAACAGATCCATGAAGCGACCACTTTCTCATTACGAAATTGCTTTTCGAGTATAATATTACGAGTGGCATTTGATGAAATCCCTCAAATTAATTGGTAATCCCAAAGATGTTGATCTTTTATAAAGTCTTTGACTTTTAAGTAACAATAAGCAAATGCACTAAAATGGATATTTTTCCATGTATTTGGATGTGTTTGGAATTGGAAAAAATGCTTTTTGGTTCAAAATTCTTGCAGGGTTTGAACCCACGACCTCACGTTCTCTATTCGGGCGCCCTAACTAACTGCGCCAAGTAAGCTCACCCCTTATGGGGTGTACCAGCTACCTTAACAAAACAGGCAAATAAAACTTACATACCTAATGTAATGAGGTACATTGTAAGTAAAGATATAACATTTCGATCTGTTGCGGGTCAAGATCATATGTAATTATTCTTGACTCTCGAGTAAAGAAAAGCCAAGGTACTAAAACCTATAAAAAAATAAAATACGAACACTGAACTACGTTTACGTTATGAAACTAGTGATATGCATTTAAGACCCCTCGCCCACGGCGACTTTTTGTAGCGATGCAGTCGCGCGTTTGCATCTGCATCGCTACATCGCTACTAACGCGTGGTAGTCGCGTTTGCAACGCGCTACAGCATCGCTACTGAATCGAATGGCGATCGCTACTAAATCTGAGCGCCCCGTGGGCGAGGGCACACAGCTTGCGACCGCTTCGCGACTGTATCGATGCAGAAGCGCGTTAGTATCGCTACAAAAAGTCGCCGTGGGCGAGGGCTCTTAGAGTCATTTTTACGAAAAACTTTTGGAGAAACGGCGATCACTACCCTACCTAGTTAGTTAGTTTCGCTGGGCCTTTTCCCCCACTTACAGCCGAATACAGAAACGCCATTTAAAATTTGAGGCGTACTTTAATAATAATTGAACAGCTTTAAAATTTAAAAATAGTACGGAAGGTTTTTGAATTTCTAGGTGCTTAGTTGTTTAAGTAGAACTCTAATTTTGAGTTTCGTTTCTTTATTCGGCTGTTAGCCTCACAATGAGGAGGAACACTAACTTTTTATCCCGGCAGAGGGCGTTGGTCGACTAATCTTAGGTTTGAATTAAGAACTGTCAAACAGGTGATTTTAAGTAAAAGTAATATAAATAAAGTAATATAAATTTAATTTTTACAACTCTCGGCGCCAAATTGGCCATATCGGTCTCAGACCAAAAGAAAAAAAAAACTCGGCTTTTTCATTGGTTGGTTTTGACCATCATCAAAAAAAAAAAAGATCATGTGACCCCATTGGGCCATTGTACGTGATTTCTTAGAGGGGTTAATCGGAAGCCTACTCCTGATTGACGAATATCCCATGCCTTCGGTTCGTGGTGAGTCCTAGGACATGTCGGTTTCCTCACGATGTTTTCCTTCACTATAAGAACAGTTATTTGTTATGCAAGGCTGCAAAGTTGGTTTTTGCAGCGAGTACTTGTATTGAAACCTGAGCTAGCGAAGCATTCTAGGATTGAACCACGAGCGCCAGCGAGTGGTTCAAATATAGAATGCTGAGCGTCGCAAAGGTTTCAAAGGTACGAGATGCAACAAAACTTTGCTGCCGAGTGAAACACACAATTTTTCACCTCACTACAGCGAGGAAAACGCTAGGTGCATTTTTTCGGTAGAAAACTCAATTCGGCATTATATACCGCTTATTGTACCGTAAATAATAAAAATAAGCAAACAATCTCTAAATTGAATAATTCATGAAAAAACCTGCTTGATTCTAATGATAATAAACAATAAATACTACATTGGCAATGTGCAACAATGCTTCGTGGTTCGATACCATGAACAAAAAAAAAGAAATGAGGTTCCGGTTAGCGCATTTTCAAAGGACTTGGCTCTATATAAAAGTATAGAGAAGACAGATTCGAATTTTAAAATCTCTTTCCACGCTAGGGCGCAAAATGCGATTTTGCACGCAGAAATCAGCGTGCAAAACGATCCTTTCCGAGGTTGTGAGGTGAAAACGTTCTTTATTACCCCTATTTGATACAATTGCTTTCAATAACAGCTGCGATACTGGTTTTGTGAAATTGACTCTTTCACGCCACTTGGTTTCGTAATATATTCCCCGTTTTAGTTACTCGGCGCAGGCACATTTTTGATTTTTATTTATATATTTTATTAGTTGTTTCTTCTGTGTTCGTGTGAATTTAAAATACTTTTATTTCCTAGAAATATTTTAAAGGAAAAATACTTCCGCAAAAACACAACGCACTATACGGTCGGTGACACATACGTTGAATCTTTGCGGCAGTATACTGCCGGCCGCACAGATTCAACGTATGTGTCACCGACGCCGGTAGACTGATTGGTAAAGTCAGTACTTCTGGATTGTGTAAAGATGCGTTGTTGTTTCGCATCCCGCCCTGCGTTTATCGTGCGTTGTGTTTTTGCGGCAGTATCTAACCATCTGACACAACTTAGGCATGTTTGTTAATGGCACTTTGTTTCCCTTACCAGGAAGCTGTTCTTTAGTCAATTCTCATACTACACGACTGTTCTCCTGCCGTGCACCATCAGTGGGTTAGCTATCTACTTCGAACCGCCTTACAGAAGAGTCATGGTACTCAACCTGTTTGTCAATCTGGTAAGTTTCCTAGCAATCTAAGATCTCGTGTTAACATTTTTCCCGTGTATTATTTAAGACCAAGACTAATGTACCTACTATAGTTGACAAATAGAGGTAAGTTAAAAATATAGAATACGCAATTAAGGGGACAGTCTACTTACTCTTTTCTCTAAACAAACTTTATAAACGTAGTCGACTGTTTCCTCCCTGGATAAAGATATTAGAAAAAATATGATTATGAAATAAATTATATATCAGCCATGCCCGTGACCATGACCCTACGTTTAGATTTTTTCATTTTCCATTATTTTTTTAAATAAAAAAACAACAAAGAAAATAAAACACAACTTAGGGGCATGGTCATGGCAGATATCTAATAGGTTTTATGGCATAAACATATTTGCTCTAATGTCTTTATCCAGGGAGGAAACAGTCGACTACATTTGTATGGAGAAAGAGTAGCTAGACTGTTCTCTTAAGACTGGGCATAAATTTAAATATTTCAAACTTTCCAGGTTTTCGAATATTGGCTAAGAACATTAGAAATGAAAGGATGGCTAAGGAGATCTCCAGGGAAAGAGACGCTAATTTTCATGTTGGGTAGCGCTGTCTTCTTCTATCTAACCAGGCTAGAAAGAGAAAACGAAAAGAGGACACCTATATTTTGGTAAGTCATATTCAATTCGATACTTGAAGATGAGTCCCTAGGTATGGTACCCAAAAATACCACCCGATGCGACACAGAGGTTGTCAAACACAACATAAAACTAGGCGGCATAATGGGCGGCCTTAACGCTTAAAGTGATCCCTTACAGGCAACCTTTCGACGCCTCCAGCAATCCAGGTTACCGGAAGCTAACACTAATCCTATCACTAACACTTTGAAATAAAAACTCATAAACATTTAAAAATACTTGAAACAAATAGGTAGGTATAATAAAAGATACGAAACATAATACTTTGGAATAAATACCTACTTGTCGTTTCGTTTTTTCTACAATTTTTATTATATTAAAAAAAATATATTTAATTATGCAGTCTAATTGACTGGTGTATTGCTACAAAAACAGTTGTATCTCACAAAAAATACATACCGACAGTATGTAATTGTGTAATTAATTATTGTAAACTCCGCGGCTACATACGCGTTAGTTCCGAACCAGGGGAGAAATCGGGATTAAAATAGCCTACTATGTGTCATTCCAGCCGACCATACCGAGTTTCATCGCAATCAATTCAGCAGTTTTTACACGTTTAAGTAGACATTATGCGTTTTTGACATTTTGTCCATTAGTCATATTGCTCTTTTGACCTCATGCTCCTAAACCTGTTATTCTGACCTGTATCTCGATTTCGGTTAGGTTAGGAATGATAAACCGGGTTAGGTTACAAAGAGGGTTAGGTTAGGAATGAAAATAATATTTTATTTCTTTATTTTTAGAGTTCCTAACCTAATAAACCCGCATTGGGGTTAGGAATATACCGTTAGTCCGGCCAGATTAGACATTCAAAGTTACCTAAATTCCCACCAAGCTGAAAATCGGTGAGATTGTTTAAAATATCATTAAAAATAAAATTTGAAAGTTCCCCATCTTTCCCCTGTAAGGAAAAAAACTTATTAAAGGAAATGTGTTTTTCGCGATTTTCAGCAAAACGGTAAGTTTTATCATAAAAATACCTCAGACAAAAGTTGTAGATCTTAAAATTATCTACAAAAAAATTAATAATCCTTTTTTTCTACGAGCCACCGTTTTTGAGATATAACGATTCAAAAAGTTGTGAAAGTTGTAATCGTCATAATATGCACACGTTTCCTCGCCACCTATGAGGTAGTGTACTTAGCGCGTTTTTTTTAACGAAGGCCTACTGGGGAAACCAGTAGGCCTATTCCACGGGTCAGTTTTGATCCTGTTTAATTTGAAACTATTGAAAAATAATGGATATTAGCAGAGATTGATAAGATGAAAGCAATTTAAGTTAAAAAAAAGTGAAACTTAATCGTCCGAGTCGTAACTTTCAAAATCTTCTTCTTGTTCTTCTTCTTGATCTTCTTGTTCTTCTTCATCTTCATCCTGAGTGCATGTAAACTGCGTTAATGGCGATGTATCGCATGTTGCCTGGTTGGAATCAAACGGATCCTCTACTGTTGATGATTCAATATTAGAGCACAACCGGCCTTGACAATGTGTACATGCCGGAGAACAGAACAGTCCGACTTTTTTAAAACCACATTTAGCACTGCATCCCTTTTTACAGTTGCAAAAAATCGAGTTCAGCAGTTTTTCCGGCGCAGGTGGAAGTAAAGTGTGCACTGGTTCTAATGAATTGTTGACCCACTTCCAACCCCAGTCTGTAGGGTCTAGCTGATAACCAAGCCACACTTGAACTTGGTAATATACCCTAAAAAGATGTTGATGAGCAGCAACTGAGGTTGGAGGAAGACAAGCTAATTGTACTTTTTGAATCGTTATATCTCAAAAACGGTGGCTCGTAAAAAAAAGCATTAATAAATTTTTTGTAGATAATTTTATGATCTACAACTTTTGTCTGAGGTATTTTTATGATAAAACTTACAGTTTTGCTGAAAATCGCGAAAAACACATTTCCTTTAATAATTTTTTTTCCTTACAGGGGAAAGATGGGGAAGTTTCAAATTTTGTTTTTAATGATATTTTAAACAATCTTACCGATTTTCAGCTTGGTGGGAATTTAGGTAACTTTACTCTTATTTTTTGGTCTAATTTGACCGGATACGTGTTTACGTGAAAGGTTAACGAACACACTGGGTTAACTGTGCGCGTTTGTAAACTCATTTTTCGGAAGAGGCTTCTGGCTTTGCTACTTGCTGACATAAAATCAGCCACCGTTCAGTACCCCTACCATGAGTTCATTGGCAGGTCGAAATATGTTGCGTGGTTTACTCGAGAGCTCCGCAGTCTCACTGGCTCTTGATACTTTGATTTCAGGTTCTTCACACCACCAAGAGTATCTAAAGAAGTAGGAGAACCGATCACAGGAATTGAGGGTAGGAGTCCTGCTTGTCCTCATAAGGGAAATTGTAAAAACTATATTTTAAAGGTAAATACTTAAATATTTATTTCAATATATCAAGGGAAATCTTCCCATGTCACTACAAAGGAAACTCATTGACACATGCATTTTGCCTATTCTACCTATGGAGTGCAGACTTGGTCATTGACGGAGGATTAAAAGTCCAGAGTCGGAGGCTGCCAAATAAATAAATGCTTAATAAATAAATATTGCACGACGTTACACACAGCGCAATCTACCCCCAAACTGAACACTAGGCTTGTATAATGGGTACTAGACAACGGATAGATACTCTTAGAGACGTTAGGCAGTAAGACGCCACGGGAGCCTACTCCGGATTGGCGAATGTCCCATGCTTTCGGACCGTGGTGAGTCCTAGGACATGTCGGTTTCCTCACGATGTTTTCATTCACCGTAAGTACGATATTATGTTTTGTTTTCTGCCGACTTCTGGCCGGCTGGCATTGTGTACCGCCGCTTTAGGGAAGCGCGTCCGATTTTAGAAAACCCTAAACTCTAATTTTAGTTTATATTATCTGTATGTATGTTAGTCTATAAGGTATATATTTATATGAAAAATTATTAAATGTCATCTTCATTTTTATATTGGTATCTCGGTTACTGCGATACAAGCTGTGCTTAGTGTGGAACTGATTTATAATGTAATTTGGGAAATGTTTAATAAGTTTCATAATAATAAATAAATATTGTATTGTATTTGTATTGTATTAATAATAATTTTATTATAAGTAATACAATATTGATTCTTCTTCTGTTTTCGCGATGTTGTATTGAAATTAAAGACATTTTTCGGTTTGAATCGCGTGGTTTTTATTACTTTTAGCATTGTTACAACGCTCAACGTTTCGAGACCTTTCCAGGTCTCTTCTTCAGGATAGGTTCAGATTCAGGTCTATCCTGAAGAAGAGACCTGGAAAGGTCTCGAAACGTTGAGCGTTGTAACAATGCTAAAAGTAATAAAAACCACGCGATTCAAACCGAAAAATGTCTTTAATTTTAATACAATATTGTTAAACGATTTTAACAATGTTTTTTTCATTGAATTACAGGGAACGGCACAACTATTCGGTGTGGGATGCGCTATGACAATGTTAAGAACTTTAATTCCAAAGATACTAACTCCTGTAAAAGCTTTCAAATCGTTGAAGTTTTCACATTTTAAGCTCGGTCTCTTCTTCGGTGGATATATCGGGATCTATAGGGTAAGTTATTAGGACGGGTGGAGTCACAGACGCCGATTGGCTAATTGGATTCGTCAGACGAGTCGTTTCTCCCGAATGGAGAAAAGATACGTGGTTCGAATCCCGCACATTGTCAGCCATTTGTTGTGTTTTTGTAGAAATATTTTCTTTTAATATACACACATCAACAATGTCTAGGGATATTATAGTTTTTCTTAATTTTCACAATATCAGTAAATAATTTCTTAAAACACCTGTATATGAAATAAAAGTTTATTTTAATGTGTTATGCTGTGTTAAAAAAAATAGAGCTGCTGCAAAGATTTTTTTTTTTTTTTAAATAACCAAAACCTCTCATGTTTGCTTAACACAGAATCGCGCTTAATTATGGAATAAAAGTATTGAATATCAAAAAAAGTCTTTAATTACAAAAAAAATATGCAAATTATTAAATTTAATAATCGGTATTTCCTCCTCTGACATTTATAAGCGTGCGGCATCGATTATTCATACTTAAAATGAGGTTATCCAAGTCTGGCTGCGGAATAAGGTCCCAGGTCCGTTTTAAGTGTATGAAAAGTTGCTCTTCTGTCGTCAAATCTGAAGGGAAATTAATCATAGCTCTTCTTTGTAACATGTCCCATGCATGTTCGATAGGATTCATGTCGGGGGACTGAGCAGGCCAGTCCATAACTCTGACATCATGTTCCCGAAGCTCATTTGATACCAGACGCGCCGTATGTGCGCGGGCATTATCGTGCATAAGTTGGAACTCCGGGCCCATTTGCACCCTATGTGGGATAATTACAGGTTCCACTACCTCATTACGATATTTCCACGCAGTCATGTTCCCTCTGATCCAAATGAGATTGGTTCGCACCTATTCGAATTCCAGCCCATACCATGATGGTCCCGCCTTGATAGGAATGGACTTCTTGCACATGTTGGAGACGGCGCTGTCGACCTGGAAGTCGCCAAACTCGTAGTCTTTGCGAATCCGGATGAAATCCGAACCGAGACTCGTCAGAAAACAGTACCATCGACCATTGCTCGTTACTCCATACAAAATGTTCTCGAGTCCACAAAAGTCTTCGCCCGCGATTGCCACGCCGTAAAGCTGGAACTCGAAGTGGTCTGCGAGAATGAAGACCGGCTTCATGTAATCGTCTTCTCACAGTTTGGTCGCTTACTAACAATTGGTGGTCAGATTGAAGCCTTTGAACCATTTGCATAGCCGTAACAGTGGGTTGTCTCCTAGCGATATTTTGTAGAAAACGGTCTTGTCTAGGAGTTGTGACACGACTTCTGCCAGAATGCCGTTCCGCAACATCACCCGTAACACGATAACGTGACCACAACCTAGAGATCACATTTTGATGGGTCCGTAGAGTGTCAGCAACTACGCGTTGAATAGCGCCAGCCTACATGCCTACAGCTCTAAGCTGTTCTTCTCTTGTTAAATGTCTACGTGACATAACAATAAACAATACACACACTCTATTTGAATAAAAAAAATGTGCAAAAGCTTATTATTTACAAAATCAGCTGGGTTAAATGGTAACCAAAACTAACTGTGAAAAAGCCAAATTCGAATTACAGCGTATTCTTTTGTTTTTAAAACGTTTTTTTTTTTTGAATTTCCAAAGAAGAGACGGCGGAGTTTATTTTTCATATAGAAACTTTTTCGATACTGAAAATAGTTTATAAGCTAGGAAGTCTAAAATACAATATCCAGCCATTGTTGAGTACCTAGACATTGTTGATGTGTGTATTTCCATGAACGCCCACTTGAAATAATTAGAATAGACTTATTGTTATCCCGATATACCTTTCTTCAAACTTCAAATTGACGAATAATTAATTTCCTTCCAGTTAATAGTATGCCTGCTATGTCGCGCGCACGGTAGAGACAGTGCACTATATGCGCTGCCGGCGGGTCTGGTCGCGGGCGTCGCCTTCCGCGCGGCGCCCTCCACGCCCATCGCGCTGGCGCCCCTCACCTCCTCGTTACAGGTAATGTGTGTCTGTGTGTCGCAAGCACGGTAGAGACAGTGCACTATATGCGCTGCCGGCGGGTCTGGTCGCGGGCGTCGCCTTCCGCGCGGCGCCTTCCACGCCCATCGCGCTGGCGCCCCTCACCTCCTCGTTACAGGTAATGTGTGTCTGTGTGTCGCAAGCACGGTAGAGACAGTGCACTATATGCGCTGCCGGCGGGTCTGGTCGCGGGCGTCGCCTTCCGCGCGGCGCCTTCCACGCCCATCGCGCTGGCGCCCCTCACCTCCTCGTTACAGGTAATGTGTGTCTGTGTGTCGCAAGCACGGTAGAGACAGTGCACTATATGCGCTGCCCCCAGATCCTGATATCCTGGGCGTACCAGAAGAGCCCCAGGCCTAACTCGACTGACGCAGTATAACCCCTCAGCTACTGACCTAACAATGACGTCCCTCAGATCCTGACCTCCTAGGCGTACCAGAAGGGTATGGAGGGGATCCATACCCTCAGGACAGTACAACAGAACATGATCACGACCCTTGCAAAGCGTCTCAGGCCCAACTCGACTGCCGTAGTATAAGCAACTGACCTACCAATGACTCCCCCAGATCCTGACGTTCTGGGCGTACCAGAAGGGCATGTTCCCCCCACAACTGACCTACCAATGACCTCCCCCAGATCCTGACCTCCTAGGCGTACCATGGAAGACATCCATACCCTCAGGACAGAACAACAGAACATGATTAAGACCCTTGCAAAGCGCCCCAGGCCTAACTCGACTGACGCAGTATAACCAGCTACTGACCTAAAAATGACGTCCGTCAGATCCTGACCTCGTGGGCGTACCAGTAGGGTATAGAGGGGATCCATACCCTCAGGACAAGACAACAGAACATGATCACGACCCTTGCAAAGCGCCCCAGGCCTAACTCGACTGACGCAGTATAACCCCTCAGCAACTGACCTTCCAATGACCTCCCCTAGATCCTGACCTCTTAGGCGTACCAGAAGGATATAAATAATAAATAAATAAATAAATAACGTACCAGAAGGGCAAGTCGCCTTTTACGACCCCCACGGGTAGATATGGGGTAACCCTATTCTATGCCGGGACTACACAGCATATATACCGGGAAATGATCTGGGTCCTTGCAAAGCGCTCCAGGCCTAACTCGACTGCCGCAGTATAAGCAACTGACCTACCAATGACCTCCCCCAGATCCTGACCTCCTGGGCGTACCAGAAGGGCATGGGGGGATCCATACCCTCAGGATAGTACAACAGAACATGATCCCTCGAAAAGCGCCCCAGGCTTAACTCGACTGACGCAGTATAAACCCTCAGCAACTGACCTTCCAATGACCTCCCCCAGATCCTGACCTCTTGGGCGTACCAGAAGGATATGATCCCCCACAACTGACCCAACAATGACCTCCCCCAGATCCTTAACTCCTGGGCGTACCAGAAGGGCAAGTCGCCTTTTACGACTCCCATGGGAAGATATGGGGTAACCCTATTCTATGCCGGGACTACACACACAGCATATATACCGGGAAATGATCTGGGTCCTTACAAAGCGCTCCAGGCCTAACTCGACTGCCGCAGTATAAGCAACTGACCTACCAATGACCTCCCCCAGATTCTGACCTCCTGGGTGTACCAGAAGTTCATGGGGGGATCCATACCCTCAGGGTAGTACAACAGAACATGATCCCCCGGAAAGCGCCCCAGGCCTAACTCGACTGCCGCAGTATAAGCAACTGACCTACCAATGACCTCCCCCAGATCCTGACCTCCTGGGTGTACCAGAAGTTCATGGGGGGATCCATACCCTCAGGGTAGTACAACAGAACATGATCCCCCGGAAAGCGCCCCAGGCCTAACTCGACTGCCGCAGTATAAGCAACTGACTTACCAATGACCTCTCCCAGATCCTGACCTCCTGGGTGTACCAGAAGTTCATGGGGGGATCCATACCCTCAGGGTAGTACAACAGAACATGATCCCCCGGAAAGCGCCCCAGGCCTAACTCGACTGCCGCAGTATAAGCAACTGACCTACCAATGACCTCCCCCAGATCCTGACCTCCTGGGTGTACCAGAAGTTCATGGGGGGATCCATACCCTCAGGGTAGTACAACAGAACATGATCCCCCGGAAAGCGCCCCAGGCCTAACTCGACTGCCGCAGTATAAGCAACTGACCTACCAATGACCTCCCCCAGATCCTGACCTCCTGGGTGTACCAGAAGTTCATGGGGGGATCCATACCCTCAGGGTAGTACAACAGAACATGATCCCCCGGAAAGCGCCCCAGGCCTAACTCGACTGCCGCAGTATAAGCAACTGACCTACCAATGACCTCCCCCAGATCCTGACCTCCTGGGTGTACCAGAAGTTCATGGGGGGATCCATACCCTCAGGGTAGTACAACAGAACATGATCCCCCGGAAAGCGCCCCAGGCCTAACTCGACTGCCGCAGTATAAGCAACTGACCTACCAATGACCTCCCCCAGATCCTGACCTCCTGGGTGTACCAGAAGGGCATGATCCCCGCGCAGTGGCCGTTGGTGGAGGTGCTGTACTGCGTGTGTCAGGGGCTGCTGTTCCACGCGCGCGTCATGCATGAAGACGTCTGCCCCCGATACATCATCAACTTGATGCACACCGTTACCACTAACAAGTCAGTATATAATAATTCTAGCTGCGTCCCGCGGTTTCACCCGCGTAAGTCCCGATCCCGTGGGAATATCAGAATCAAAAGTAGCATATGTTACTTAGGGTGAATGTAGCTTTCTAATGGTGAAAGAATTTTTGAAATCGATCCAGTAGTTTTTGAGTTTATTCATAACAAACATTCAGACAAACACGCACACAAAAATACAAATCTTTTCTCTTTGTAATATTAGTATAGAAGTTTTTTTTTTATTTTAGCTTGGTGATGTACATTGAAACTTATTTTACGATTTTTAAAATTTAATGGTTTTCAATACAATTATTATTAAACCAGCACATTTACAGCACGGTACCGCGCCGCGGTGCCGTGCTGTAAATATTAGGCATTTCACCCGCGTAAGTCCCGATCCCGTAGGAATATCGGGATCAAAAGTATCCTATGTCCTATGTTACTCAGGGTGAATGTAGCTTTCTAACGGTGAAAGAATTTCTGAAATCGGTCCAGTAGTTTCGGAGATTACCCCCAATATACATACATACATACATGTTACCAACGTTACCTCTTTATAATATTAGTACAGATTGTATTAACGATTAACGGACTTCTGCATATTAACAGAAGTTAACGTGTCCGTTAACAATTATAAAAGTTAAGGTAAAAGTTAATCCGTTAATCAAAATGTTAACTTCGTTAATTAACGAATTGAGGGCTATGCGCGGAGTATAACCCATGAAAAAGGGTTATGAAGGAAGGATTTGATTAACATTTACTGATTTCAATTCCAGAGCTGACGAAATCCAAGCGGGTTTCATAGAGAAAATGTTAAAATCACGCTGAGCACAACACGACGGGACACAAACAACCATACTTTAAGTACCTACTATTTATTTTATTGTCTAAGTTTGTTGCAAATATTTTATTTTCTAAGCTCTCAGATTATTCTCTTCCTTTAGAGCCGAATTAATAAACGTGGAGTAAGGTCGGATTAGTGAGAACATGCTTTGTCTTTTTCCTTGACAAGAACTTTCAAGTTTTGCCAAAAAACCAGTTATTTTAAAATTATTATTTATTTTTTAAAGTGTAGAAAAGGAAACACTTTAAAAAATACATCAAAGCAATTGGAAGCTACATATCAAATGGAGTAATACAAGCCGGTAATATGCGAAGACACCGGTAGATGTCGCTACGTGCCTCAATCGCAAACCCGGAGAGATGCAGTCCATAATTTCATCACGACAGAACGGGCACCTGTGGCGCAAAAAGTGCAGTACACGGAATGTAAAGGTTGCAGGTTCAAGTCCTGTCTGGTGTTAATTTTTGGAAAGCATTTCTTCAAAAATCAAGAACTTTCAAAGCTGACAGACAGAACCAAAAAGTGGTAAAATTACTCCGACCTTATGCCATGTTTATTAATAAGGCTATTATAGTTTAATCGGTAGGTATTGTTATTAAAATAATACAAAGGGTCTTTATGATAATAGGGTATTATTAGTTTATTTATTGGCTTAGTTGGCTTGTATAATCGTGCGGGTTAAGCAACGCCTGAGGCTGTCATTACTTGGATGGGTGACCGATAATGTGTGTGGCAAAAAAAAAACATTTTTTCGAGCTCCTCCGTGCTTTGGAAGGCACGTTGAGCAGTTGGTCCCGGTAGTTATCTCTGATAGCAGTCGTTAGGTCAAGTTAGAGGCCTTAGGGCAACCTGAAAACTCTAACACTAGGTGAGCCACACCACTACACGAAAATAAGAAAAAGAAGAAGCGAAAAATGTCACAGTGATAATTAATTAAATAGTTAAAATGAAATTGGCAATGTTGTATATCAAAAATATTAATTGTTTTATTTTCAATGGCAAAATTATTAAGATTTTGATATACCTGCCAGCTACCTATATAATGATTGCTGGCGTAATCGTTAGCCCACTCGCCCGGCAACGAGGGGTACGGGTTCGAATCCTGTGACGAGAGAATTTTTGATGATGCATTTCTCCTTGTAAAATATATCTAGTATCTATGCCTTCAGCAATGAAAACAAAAAATATAAAATTAAATAAAATTTGATTCTGACAGTACAAAATTTTGTAATTGGTTCTCGCAAAATGGTACCAAATAAACTTACACATTTGTAATTCTAATTATAGAGAATTATAGAATTTTTTGCTTAACGCACAATATAAGATCGTGTACGCACTGCGATTATACGCCTGCGTTTTTCCGTAGGTCTGAAACCGCAAAAAAAATGCAACACAAAGCTTTCTATACAAGCCCACGCATTAGCGTTTTTTATAATGACTGATTTTGCGTGTTGAAACCGCTTGCGTTTAATCGCAGTGCGTTCTAATCTTTAGGCAAGCTATGCGATGGTAGATTTTTGATATTGTCAAGTGTTTTAGGCATAATATATTATTATAATTGCTCTTGGTTGAGGGTTATTTACTGATACTAATATATAGCAAAATGTTATGGTCTTATATCCACACTAAGGCACGTTTGAGGAATTGAAAAACGCTTTCTAAAACGTGGTGGAGGTCATGGGTTCATTACCCACCAAGGACAAAGTATTTTGGAAAGCATTTTGTTAAATTTTAGTAGATAATAAATCAATTGTAGAATTAACTACTAAAGTTATATAAACAAACATGATATATATTTATCATATTGATACCGAGTTCACTGCTAGTAAAAGTCATAATAACAGCTAAAAGTGACAGGATTTTTTCCGTAGATGAAGGAATAGAAATGGATAAGTCATTATTGCTGTCCTAAAATGAGACACTGAATACGCCACTTTCGTGATTTTACAGGACGGGAGTTTAATGTATTTGGTCTAGACAAAGATATCTATCAAATAATATTTCAGACTTCAGAAGGCTTTTGATGTTGGTTATGTTCGATTTTATTCGACAGATATCTTTTATCTGTAAAACAAAAATCAGCTAAGAAATGAACAAGAGAGAGTGAGACGAAGAATAAATTTTCTGTTTCTATTCGCGTTTCGCTTTTAATCAAATTCCCGACTCCTAATCAAATTAATTTAAAAGTTGCATTCAAATTAACATAACTAGGTCACATTTTGTACAAAAAATAACCTGTCATCGTCTGTCGCTATTTGAATCTGTCATACTCCTATAGCCTGTCCATTTCCTGTTCTCAGTCTATGAAAATTTTGTATGTCAATTTGGCTGTGTCTTTTACCATTTGTTAAAGAAACTCGCGGTCAGTATGTGTTTTTTGTTACTATTTTCTGTAGTTCGAAAAGTTGGCACTGTTGCAAGCGCCACGTTCACGACATGACCTAAACCGTTTTAAATAACTTTGACAGAATTAACAATGATAGTTTAAATTCGTATAAAGATATATGATGTATCGGAAACATGCCATTGAAACAGGTTTTACGTTATAAAATATTAATTTAGATCCAAAAAAGTAAAATATAATGTACTTACGTGTAGCCGTATTTGCAAACGACCTTATGCTTGGACTCAGCTTTTGTCCCACTTTTGTTTTGTTGTGTCTTGTTTCCGCTGACGTTGATTATCACTCACAAGAGCGAGACAGAGCAAGACAAGCTACGCACGGGGTCGTTTGTGAATACGGCTATTAGTTATTAAGGGTGCAGTCCTCGATCTTTTTTTGGTTTTTCCTTTGCGGTTGGTTTAGGTTAGGTTAGGTTTGTTTTTGGGAACGGTCAATGCATACATCGAGACGTTTCGCCTTGAACGGCAACGTTGGTTTTGAATGTCTCTCGAACGTTCCCCAAAATAAATTTGCGAAGTCCACTAAGAACTAAACCAATTCCAACGGAAAAACTACAAAACTCAAGGTCTACCCCTATATGACACCTTCAATCTGTAGATGCTTTTCAAAAGCGCAATACAAATTAGCAAGTATTTAAAATAATAGTCGCTTTAAATGAAGTGCTTTATAGTTAGTTAAGGGGGTACTACATCGAAGGAGGCGAAAATTCTATTCCATCTCTATTCGTGTCCCATCTCCTGGGGTTTATTCCTGAATTAGAATTGTCCAAAATTGCATTTTAACATCATTACAATGGCAAACAATATACAGGGTGTTTGGTGAAGGGTTAGACAAACTTGGTGGGCGTGTAGGTGGACCTATTTGTAAAATACTATTTGAAGGAAAAGACCCTAACTCAAATTATGTATGGACGGTCGGAAGACTTATTAAAAAAAGAATTTATTTGAATGATTTAATTATAAAAGCTACTTAAAGACTAATTACAATTTTGATTTTTACTTCTAAAGAAAACAATATGATTATGACTAAGAACTTATATCTAGGTCGCATGTGCCGACTGTTATTGCTGAGTCGGCTGGTCTTGCGTAGCTGGTGCCCAGCTAACTCCTCCCTCCTTAAGAGCGAAGCTGATCTTACAGCTTCGACCAGTGTCCTCACTGGATGTTGCCTCCGTCGTTGGGGATCTTATCTTAACTCGTTGCCAGATTTTCCACCGAGCGGCATCCAACAGTAACGAGTACAGGAGCAGTGTGGTCCAGCTTGGTGTCGCCATTATTGTCGGCCAGTCAGCAGCATCTTCTTCCAGTTCCTCTGCTCTGTCAAGGAGTTTATGAGTATTATCTAATTCTAGGTCTTCCAACTTGATCTCTAGTTTTATGGAATCCGTGTCGATATTATTACTGGATGGCAGAGGGATGATCTCGACCACCTCCTTCACCGAAGAGTGAGTTTGCAGGGTTCTGTTAGTGACATCGACGTGACAGTCGTCGGTCAGCGTTATGAGCTGGGTACCCGAAATCTTTCTGTACGATGTTTTCGATCCACACTGTATGCGCGTCACTTCTTCTTGAAGCAGGATCAACAGCCAGGTGTCCTCTCTGATTTTCTGGAACTTGTTGTGTTTCAATGCCATTCTCGCTCTCGTCCAATTGGTGTTACCGTGTTGAATCAGATCAACGATGCAATCCTTGGTGTCCTTGGTAGATAGAGTTTTCAGCTCCTCGCAAAGTCGTGTATCTCCTGTGATTTTCTTATAGTCGTCGCTGTTTAGGGTTACGTACTCTTCGCTACCAAGTACTAGGTATTTGGAATTGGGAATAATAGTGAACTGGTTTTTATCGGGGATGGAATATAGGTGTAAGAGGTCGAATATTATTCTATCCATTGAAGGGATTTCTAATACAAAAGTCGAAGTGTGTTCAGTGCTGTAAGCTTTAATATTGATGGACCTTTCAAGTTCATGAATATTATTGACATTAATCTCCGTTACCGATGTTATCTTATAATTGGATTTCAGATCTAAAAGTTCTTTTAAAAGGTTATCTGGTGTTATGATACTAGGGTGTATGACACCGAGTTGTGAAAATGAAATAGCGTCTTCTAAAATTGTAAGTTTAGAAATGTGAAAATCTAAACTATCAACAAACTGTTGAATCGCCATGGATTCAAAATATCTTTTGTCGGAGTGTTGTCCGATCGAACGCAGTGTGTCTAGGGTTTCCCTAACGCGTTTACCAAACGCTTCGTAATCCTCACTTTTTAGGTTGCGGGTCCGCGTGAGCTGCTGCATAACCTGAGCCTCAATTCGCGTTTCCCCGAGCCTAGATAATAACTTTTCTTTAACACTCGCCCAGGTGGTAGCGGCCTCACCGTAAGCAAGAGCCTCCCTAGCGGTGTCCCTTAACTTACTTTTAATTATACAAATTAACGCGGGATGCGCATCATCTGACAATAAGGCTAAAACGCCTTCCACTCTCTTAATATACAAATTTAAAAGTTTGGGGTTCCCGTCATAGATAGGAATAAAACCTCTAACAGACTTTATGTCGGCGTCGCAATTGTTCACCGCCATTGTGTGGTTTTTTATAAAAAATGTAGGTAATTATTAGAAATAATGTAATGTGATCGCCGGTCGTTCACTGACCTAGTTATTGAGTTATTATTGAATCGAATATGAGTATTACCTATGTTTATTCGCGATTTTAGCTTAAAACATGAACACTCTTCAACGCAATAATGATAAAAAAAAAACTACACTAAGACAGGAAATAGAGCAAGGAACTTGGTTAAATAGCGAGAGTACTCACCGGACCAGCCTCTGCATCTCCCGTCGAGTCTTAAGCAGTGCGTGGGGTTCTCCAATTCTCCGGATCCCCGCACGCTGATCTTCCGTGGGCCGCCCGTAGGTTCTTGATCACGGGTACACGACTTGAAAATCGCCGATCGCTGCACCGCTGTCGCTGTCTGGCTGAAGACAGAATCGTACCGGATACCGGATCTCGATTCTGGAACTTAGAGATGCGAATTAGTTTGACGATCGCGTGACCACTAACGACTGCGCCAATTATGTATGGGCGGTCGGAAGACTTATTAAAAAAAGAATTTATTTGAATGATTTAATTATAAAAGCTACTTAAAGACTAATTACAATTTTGATTTTTACTTCTAAAGAAACAATATGATTATGACTAAGCACTTATATCTAGGTCGCATGTGCCGACTGTTATTGCTGAGTCGGCTGGTCTTGCGTAGCTGGTGCCCAGCTAACTCTCATCACAATTTTTTTTATTGATTATTTTTGTGATTTTTTATTTTTTTCCCAAAGTTTACCTCCTTACCCTTACAACTTTTTTTTGTTACATGTTTTCGCTTTTTACCACCAAACACCCTGTATATAACGCAACTGCAATCGAAACTTTGTTGACTCAAAAATGTATAGAAAACAATATTCTCCAAAGAAAATTAAACTGTTAAATGTTATTTGATAAACGTAAAATTTGAAAGTATTAAAGATTGACTTCAGTGATATTTAAATGATGTTGAAATGAATTTTCGGATATTTTTAATACGAGAATAAGCTATTAAATGGACCAAACTGATAGGGAGAGTAAATGTCAATTTATTAAAGATATTTTTTTCTTTACAATAAGCTTTTAAACTATGCTTCGGAAGATGTATGTAGGATCTAGAAACCAATAAGAGACAACGCTTACTGAAAGTCGTGGCGAAAGTGCTAAGAATTTGCACAGAAGAATACATTAGTCTTATTAGAATTTGCACAACTCTTCAATAAGCGTCGCGCCTAGAAAATAAGTTCTCAGATTTTTGAAAGATCTATAAGAAATTGAATTATTTTTTCGGTTTTAATCGCATTGCTTTTATTATATTTAAGGATTTTTTCAACGGCAGGCGTCTTGAGGTATTTCCAGACCCCCTCTTAACACGGGACGATTAAAACCGAAAAATTGGTTTAGTTTCATATCGTTTACGTTCATATTGAAAACCGAAGAAAAGTCTAAAACTAAATAAATAAATCTAAAACTTTCTATAGCTTTTGGAAGGTACAAATACATAATCTTCCTTAGAGTAACAGTTGTATGACATTTATTGCAATTTATTTTATTATGGAGTGCACAAATTATCCAATATTAAAGTTTAGTTTTTTTATAATATTGTTATAATAATTATTTTTTTTTGTATTAAATTTGTTTTGACGAATATCGTATTTTTATTACTGAAACTACACGTTACATTGCTAAATGTGGTCGCAAACGAGCGACAATCTTCGCTAGCTGAAGCTAGAAGCGATTTGACGTCCTCTGTGGCGCGGTGTGCGAATGCCCAATTGCAACAGAAGGTTGCGGGTTCGATTCGCGCTGGGAACAAGTGTTTATGCGTAAAAATAAATATTTGTTTCTGGTCTCGGTGTCTTTCTATGTAAATATGTATGAAAAATATGTACAATGAAAAGTACTATATCTGTTGTCTAGTCACCTTAACACAAGCTTAGTATGGGGCTAGATGGCGCTGTGTAATGTTCACAGAATTCATATATTCCAATAGATCTCAAACGAAAAAAAAATATTTTACAGTTTTGGTTGAAACAGCGCTAGGGTTTAATTAAACACATGTTGTTGTTAATAATTTTATTGCATTTTCTACAAAGATTGCTTAGTTATTATTTTCTGTAGTGATTTTAATTAGTTATAACTATAAAACAATTAGGTTCTAATTTGAACTGTTATCAGGTGCAGTTTTTGTGTATTAAGAACGTGGGTACTGTTACCATTTCCACACAAACATAGTACCAAAATAAATTATGAAAAATTTAGTGTTCTACCTTAATATCGATATTATTTAGATTAAGATTTTATTTTTATTCGGAAATAATATCGATATTAAGGTAGAAAACTAAATTTTTCATAATTTATTTTGGTATTATGTTTGTATGGAAATTGTAACGTTCTTAAGGTACGAGTTGGCAACGGGCGACATGAGGTCACAGCGGATGACGTGTCGCGGCGACACTACTGGTTTCTATGTATTTGTATGAAACTCCCTACGCTCGCTCGACGACGCATATACACAACCAGTATAGTGCGTTTCATCTTTAATTACCTATGCCGTCATGTTGGTAGCAAAACAAAAAAGTCTTGCTTTAATATCTTGAATGTGCTATACCCTAAACTAAACCTTGAATACAGGAAGATTCGTTCATTCATTCTTTATATACAAATCCCCCTAAATTCAAGGTAACACATTATTTTTTTTGTATTTTGCACTTTATTATTTTGCTACCAACATGACGGCATAGGAATTTAAAGATGAAACGCAGTCTAGTGTGCCGCGACACGTCGTTCGCTGCCGCCTCATGTTGCCCGATGCCAACTCGTACTTTTATTTTGTTAATTAAATGTTACTACATAGAATTATTGTGAAAAAGAAAGAATACTATACTTTTTTACGTCTACTTGATTCAACAAATTTGGACTGCTCAATAAAAAAACGAGGATATTTTTACTTTGGAAATAATGTCATTTAGAGTAAGATTTTCCATGACCATCGAACAAAACAAAATTATAAATAAGGTAAAAACCCAGAAACTGGAGTTTCTCAAGAAGTAAGAAGTAAGCTTTTAATATAATCAAATTTAAAATGAGATGAGAAACTATTAATTCCTTTATGGATTTATATTTGCTTCTAGAATTTATTTAATTTTCCAAATATACCAAGGTTCGTATATCAGAATAATCAGAACATGTTTTACAAACAAACGTGATTGCTTTAATATTCAGAACTGTTAACCAACAGAAATGGGTATTCCAAAACGAAATAACAATTTTCTTTAATTTCGTTTCAAGTAATTAGCAATGATTCGAAGAAAGATACGGAGAAAGATGATAAATGACTGCCACCTTATTATTTGTGAGCTCCTGATAAAAAAAATCTAAGGTAAGTATAGTGATTGAGGTAGGTACTATGAGTTTGTTATTTCGCTAATTTACGTTATCTTCCGTTTGCTTAGTTTAAACTGAGATGGTGCATGAAGCTACTGATTAATTTCACTCTTCAATCTTCAAAAGGTTCCTACTAAAAACTGTGTTGATTACGAATTTGTTCAATCAACTTCTTCAACTGTCGGCCCTCCAGGACTTTGAGGTCTATCATAATGACTTTCAGGACCGCCTCCGGCTCCATGCAGCCTCATCATTATAGGTTGA
The DNA here is from genome assembly GCA_958496205.1 of Idaea biselata. NCBI lineage: Eukaryota > Metazoa > Arthropoda > Insecta > Lepidoptera > Geometridae > Idaea > Idaea biselata. The sequence goes on along the minus strand of OY292400.1, from coordinate 12,712,403 downwards.
CACACTTTCTGAGCATCCTTGAGTTTTTTTTCCAAAGTGGTTTGATTTGCGTCTGAGTTCTGTTCGAGCCAACGCAGGTGGTTGTTACATTCGTTGACTACTTTATCGCGGTCTCCTTGTGATATGCGATTGCCAGCGTTTTCTGCTGCCTGTTACAAATAAGATTTTGGTTAGCAGGTAAGTTAAGAAGGTCGTGGGTTTCCTACTTTAAGAGAAAAAATGATGGACGTGTTTAACGTCGCTCTTACGGCAAGGGAAAACATTAGGTGAGTAATCCGACATGTCCTAGGATTTATGACATGACGGTCCGAAGGCATGGTAAATTTGCCAATCCGGAGTAGGCTCCCGTGGCATTTTACTGCCTAACCCCATCTAAGAGGAGGCTTGCGCTCTACAGTGGGACTAATTAGCGTGCTAATATTATTATTCTGTATACTTACCCTTAAGTTTATTTGCATAATGTTTGTTATTTGGTTATGCTCAACAATAGTTTTTTCCTCACAGGCTATGAACTGTTTGGACAAGATTTGAAATATTGCAAGCGAAAAGAAATTGTGGCAAAAAGCCCCCGAAAACTAAAAAGGATTTTCAGTCCTTATTTTCCATATTTTGAACCGTAAGTATATTTTGTATAATGCATTACAACTTACAGTTTTACACCCATACAAATAGCTTTCGAGTTGGTTCCGACACTCGACTCTCTTTCTCACGGCTTCGTCTTCGTTCTTGAACTTCTCGGCGTCATTCAGCATCTTCTCAATATCTTTCTTGGAGAGGCGCCCTTTGTCGTTCGAGATGGTGATGCATTCTGAACGTCCACTTGATGAGTCTTGGGCGCTCACGTTTAAGATACCGTTGGCGTCTACGTCGAAAGTTACCTAGATGTTTTAAAAAAATAACTAAAGTTATCCTATGTCTTTCTACCTACATCCTGAGTTTCTTGAGGTTGTCTGGAGTCCACTTTCTGCAGTAAGGACGTTTGATGACAATTTTCTGTCGGTTTTCGCGATGTTGTTATGAAATTAAGCTCATTTATGGGTTTCAATCACCGTGCTTTATTTTGTTTAGCATTTATCAAACGCCTGACGTTTCGAGAAATAGGAAATTACATTGCCTCTTGTTTATGGGTCCTCCTGTTTCTAGACCTTTTGAGTATTTTTGGTGACTTTTCGCAACTGGCATACCTTCTCTACCTACAGCGGGCAACGTACAAAAAGCGTTCCATCATCTCTATGAAAATCTAAAGTGAATTATAAAGAAATTGTTGCAACCGAATTTGAATCTATTTACTTGTTGTTCGGTTTGTGCGCTTATAGCAAAGGAAATTTACCTCGATTTGAGGGATTCCTCTCGGAGCTGGTGCTAGTCCTGTCAAATTAAACGTTCCCAATAAGTTATTGTCTTTTGTCATCGCTCTTTCACCTTCATAAACCTGTAATTAAAATGGTTTGATAATCATCCTGCTAGCTATGTGGAAAGCTGAAAGCTATTCTAGAATAGGACCTGGATGGTAACTGCAGGTTGATTATCGGCGTAAGTTGTGAAGATCTGTTTCTGAGCTGTTGGTATTCTTGAGTTCCTCTCGACCAGTTTCGTCATAACTCCTCCAGCTGTTTCAATGCCGAGGGATAAGGGTGTTACGTCGACTAGGAGGACATCTTGAATCCTCTCGTCTTTAGAACCTGTGAGGATAGCGGCTTGGACTGCAGCTCCATAGGCTACGGCTTCATCAGGATTGATAGAAAGGTTCAATGACTTTCCGCCAAAGAATTCCTGAAAAGGTCAATCTAAATTATTCTAAAATCAAGAAACTTATTATCTTGAAACAGTATTTACCTATATTATTTATAGGAAAATTACCTGGAGTAGTCTTTGTATTTTTGGAATTCTGGTTGACCCTCCAACCATTACAACGTCGTGTATTTCTCTGGTGTTCAAGCTTGCATCTTTTAAAGCTCTTTCAACAGGGCCCATAGTCTGACGGAACAAATCATTGTTCAATTCCTCGAATCGGGCTCGCGTTATTTTTGAATAGAAATCTATGCCTTCAAACAAAGCATCGATTTCGATACCAGCTTCTGTACTAGAAGATAAAGTTCTTTTAGCTCTTTCACAAGCTGTCCGTAGTCTCCTCACTGCTTTAGGATTATCCCTGAGATTCCTTTTGAATTTCCTTTCAAATTCCTGACTGAAAAAATCAACCATTCTGGTATCAAAGTCTTCTCCGCCCAAATGTGTATCTCCTGCAGTAGATTTGACTTCAAATAAAGACCCTTCGGCTATTGAAAGAATGGAGACATCGAATGTTCCTCCACCCAGATCGTATATTAGAACATTTTTATCTCCTTTGAGGTTTTTATCTAATCCGTAGGCTAAAGCGGCAGCAGTGGGTTCGTTGATTACTCTCAGTACGTTCAGGCCGGCAATTTGTCCTGCATCTTTAGTAGCTTGACGTTGAGAATCATTAAAGTAGGCCGGCACTGTTATAACGGCATCTTTGACTGTCCCTCCTAAATACGTTTCGGCTACTTCTTTCATTTTCGTCAATACCATTGAAGATATCTCCTCAGGCGAGAACTTTCTTTTATCACCTTTATATTCGACAACTATTTTTGGTTTGCCGCCTTCGGAAACTACCTGAAAAGGCCAGTGCTTGATATCTTGTTGAACTTTAGGATCGTCGAATTTACGTCCAATTAATCTCTTTGCATCAAACACCGTGTTGTTAGGATTCATAGCGACCTACGAAATAAAATAAAGTTGAAGTAGCAAATTCACCTAATCCCGACCCTAACCAAATGTAGATAATAGGCGTAACTAGATATTGCTCATAAACTAGCTGTCCCTTTGTAGATGTTAGTTATGTCGCAATTTCCCACAAAATTACACGGTTCAACGATTACGATTGTCTGTCGGTACGTTAAATTACAAGTTGAGATGAAAGCGCTGTTTTCGTTACTCGAATGGCCAATAAATGTCAGAACTTTAATGCTAAGTTGTGATTTGATGGCTTAGTAGTAGCCAGTTTATCTAGATACCTGGTTTTTGGCTGCATCTCCTATGAGTCGTTCGTTTTCCGTGAACGCTACGTAGGAAGGTGTAGTTCTATTCCCCTGGTCGTTGGCAATGATTTCTACTTTGCCGTGCTGGAATACTCCGACACAGGAGTAAGTGGTTCCGAGATCTATTCCCACAGGTGGTGCTGGTGCCATTATTTACTTAAAAAAATAAAAATAACTTAAAACTATTAAGCTTCTCATATTATAAGAGCACTGTTTCTGATTTAAACAAAACAAACGAAGATGAGCATTATTTTCTCTTTCGGATTTTCCACGAGAGACGTGTTTGCTGACCTGTTTCATAACTAGCTTACTGTGTAAACTGACTGGATGCTTTCACCGGAGTTTTACCGGAAAAAGAATATAATTCAATTGGACGTTTTTGTCTTTATCCTGCTAGTAAAACTATTAATACATCACACATTTACCTATAGATCAATAAGCTCTTTAATTTTAAATTCTCTATACACAGCTGAATTTAACCAATAATTCTGAATTGGGACTGATACCACAGGCACCGGTTTAAAAACGCAAACTGGCGTAAAATCCGCAGTGCCTACCGACGATATTCGTTCCATGACAATACATAATAATATACATTGTATGTATTGTATAAAGGTATGAAAGGTTGGTACCTTCCTATCTACATGACAATGTAGGTTTGTTGGCAATACGCAATACTACGTGATCGACAGGTACCTCATAAAAGCAACGATCAATAGAAAAGGTTTACGAGAATTTGTTACAATTTTTCATATCTATATCGTACCCGAAGCTTGGTCAAGATCAGCAGCCCTTCACAGTTTCATTATCTATAAATAAACTAATCGATTATTTACCTACATATTATTATAAGAAATATAAAATTAAACTAACTAAATAATAACTGCTTATATAAGGAACAATAATGTAATGCAATGTAAACGAATCGTAAAAGTCTAAGGTAAAAGTTCAACTTACTAGGTGCCTACTCTGTTTAGTTAGTATGATTTTCTTCAAACACAAACTATGCATATTTCATATTATGCATACATATTTTTATTTGCATTATGATCAAACAGAACACTATGAATTTTTATGTAGATTATAGATATTTATACATTTCGTTAAAAAGTTTAATATATTAGCGTCTCATTCGTTTCCATGTTTTGACATTTATATCAGCCGCATCTTTAAGATAAAGACTTTGTCATTTTTTCTCTCTGACAATTTTATATAAGTAAACCTACTTTCTCAATAAAAGAGGTGATATAAAGAGATCTTTTACCAACAAAAAAACAGATTTAATTTCAAATTAACAGTTTAAAACTTAGGTAAATAAGTATTATACGTATGTAGACATTATTTAAACAGACAACAAACCACAATTTAACCTCATCGTTTTCCCTTCTTCTTCTTCTTACTATAATCAGCTGGATGGAACCCTCTAGCTTGCAACAACTCCTGAACATTATGGCATCCGTAATAAACATTATCCATCGCGGCATCAGCCAGGATATCCATGTTACATTTCCCTTTAGACTTTCCTTTCTTCCCTTTCCCTCCAGCTTTCTTCCCTTTACTTTCGTCTCCTCCTTCTTCTTCTTCCGCGGCTGCTGGTTTGTCTTTCTTCTTTCCTTTTGCTTTGCCACCCATGATAAAACTTCAGCTAACAGGACCGGTTTCCTTGGTTATATGGTAGATGGCAAAACGTTGGTAACCTATCGTATCGATTTCACAAATTCTGTTGGTATCCGTTTTTAGAAAATTAGATACAGGTATGTTTACGAAAACTTTCAGAAAGAAGGAAACAGTGTAAGTGGTAATACCACTTCATGTGTAGATGTTACCGGAAATGTATGTAATCCGTCATTATATAGAATTCCTAGGAAATGTGTACATTGCCTAAAATCCACAGGAAAAGTGTAAAATAATTTATATTATACACATTTAATAGGAATTCTATATATTTCCTAAGCAGCAATCGGAAATGTGTTAAATTCAGAATGTTGGTCGGTAGCAGGGGGTTTGGGGGGGGTACGTATTCGAATAGGTATCTAATATTAAAATATTTACAGTTAAAATCCCGATGCTATCTAACTATCTATAGCACGGAAAAACTAAACGGAGCACCCCGACTTGGTTAGGTTAGGCTAATGTTCCTTCCTTAATGTTCCTTCCTTCGAGACCGCTGCCGAGGCACGCTCGCTTCGCTCGCTCGCCAAAGCGCTGCGTGTAATCATGTTCTAACATTAACCTAACCTATCCTAGTCGGGGTGCTCCGTATTATCTCACATAATGGTAATATAATATGTATAACTAATACTTAACATCTACACACATCAAATACACTAAACCGCATCGTCATAATTCCATCTACCCACATTTATCTTGTCTATAATATCATTTCCTAGGTGCCTTTAGGAATTGTATACAATCCCTGGGAAATATGTAGATTTCCTAGAAAATGTATTAAAAATAATCTTGTATAAATTATTTTACACATTTCCTTAATGAGGTCGCCATTATATACAATTCCTAGGAATTGTATACAATTCCTAGATTTCATACATTTCCGGTAACATAGATACTATTCGTGCATATAACTTAACAGCCCGCCCGCTCTCTATCTATTTATACCCGTGATTTATACTGTGTCTTCCCTAGATAATTTTTTAAATGATTCACCTACTCTAAATAGCTTTGTTTATTAATTCTGTGTGTATCTATGATATCAGTGGTTAAACATTTAGATTCCTGCGTGATTTTATTATGAGACCCATATAATTTTGTGCAGATAAATTATCTGTTGGGAATTCTGCTACGACAAGTTTAACTATTCTTCGAGTCTTTTCAGACATAAATAACATCGTAATCCAACTTCTTATTTGTCTCTCAAACAACAAAAGCATTAACCTATTTAGGACCACTTTTGTATCCCTGTTTTTAGTTCATACAAAATCCCTCGCATGCATGAGGAATTTGTATCGAAGTCCCGCGTGTTTGAGGACTTAGGCATGACCTAAAACGCCCTTTGGGATGATTCTCATTAGACCGGGCCGTGTCTCGGCCGTGCTACTTTTTTAAGAAGACATGCAAAACAAAAGCTGTCTACATACAAAAGTAGCACGGCCCCCGACACGTCTAATGAAAATCGTACTGCTACGACGCGTCGTAGCATTCTTTGAAGTGGCTGCGATAAAAGTCCGTGTGTACCCATTTACGTATTAGCTCATGGTAGATGTACAGATAAGCAAAATGGACCTGACTAGTAACACAGTACACATAAGGAAATATTATTTTTTATTATTTATTTGTAAACGAGTTTTTTAATTAGATTGATTGATTGAATATAACATATGAAGAGCCAGGATGGCCTTGGATGGCCTTCATCAGAACTCATACAGTAGTAGATGGGCGCGGGATATAAAATAATGATTGTCCATTTACAATCATCGTAGTTTTATTAACAATGGGTGTCTATATTCACAAAATAACTATTCCTTCGCTTAATTTATAATGGTCACTAAGTAGGAATCAACTAAATTATGCTAGGAAAGACGTGATGGCGGAAATACAAAGCGATTCGTCAAGTGGGTGGTGCACGGTCTCCGTCTCGTATCAAGAATATGACAAGATGGCAGTCCCGAACAACCATCGACGATGACGCTTCGCTAGGTTGACTGATGACTGTGACAGTCCATCAACCTGATGCTTTACATCGGCGGCGCCGTCACGGCCGGACTGACTTTCGACCGTCCTCGGGCGATTTATCTGAAACAGCAATCTATGATCAATGCACAATCCGCTCGTTCATCCTGACTACCTTTAACATCTTTATCTTTATCAGCCCAAAATCAGTACCAATTACTTAATGACTTGGACTAATCAATGTATCGCTTCGATCAACCTCTTGGGATATGATCCTGATGATACTTGATTTTCACCAGTCAACAACAACCACATTATGTCTAGACAAGTCAACCATGAGAATGGTCTGACCCGGACTACCTATTTTAGTCTCATCAACCACGACTATCAACATTTCGGAAAAGCCAGCGACGAGTATCCAACTCGGACGACATATCTCGTCTGATCAGAACCACCCACGAGAAAACCAACTTTCAGGTATGGCTTGCACGACACATTTCGTCCACAGAGACAAGCCACCCCTCCAGATGTGGTTTGGACGACACGTTTCGTCCACAGAGACAAGCCAGACCTCTAGGTCTAACTTGGACGACGCATTTCGTCTACAGAGACAAGCAAACCCCCAAGGTCTGGATTGGACGACACATTTCGTCTAGCTACTACACTACACGTGATTGCCAATAAACGTCTGTATTTATCTTTGCTCTGAATTTGCTTAGTACATTGTAGATGTTATACCCGAGTTAGTTGCGATAGCTCTCTTTCACTAGGGAACATGAAGATCCACTATCAAATAAAATGGGGCAGGCTCACCGGGATATGTTTCCAAATGCCTGTGGAAGGGCGGTGCTAACAATGATTTACGTCCTTGACTGTAGCTTACAACCGTTTCTCCTCTCGGGGCAGTTAGTTGACACATTCCCTTTTTGTCCATACATGTAGCAGGTCACAGAGGTCACGTTCTCCAACGCACGTGATGATGTTGACGAATTTTCTTGAAACTTAAATCCGGAATCTTCTCGACGTTTGTGACATTCGTTTTTCAGCATCCAGTTTGGTTGTTTGGCCCTCGTTTTGGGCTGGATTCGATCCCACTTCTGATGAAGAGCCAGGATGGCCTTGGATGGCCTTCATCAGAACTCATACAGTAGAACTAAGTAGGTAGATGGGCGCGGGATATAAAATAATGGTTGTCCTTTTACAATCATCGTAGTTTTATTAACAATGGGTGTCTATATTCACAAAATAACTCGACACCTCTGGGCTCAAAGGTCGTAAAGGACAAAATGCGACTTTTCAGGAGAAGCAAAAAACTAAAAAATAAAATTATTTTTGCTGTAGCATCTTCGTTCCTTGAGCTATTTAAATGAAACCTAGGAAGAAAGTGCTTAGAATTTATAGTATTTTCTAAGACAGTGTTGAACAATTACCCTAGTGCCGTATTTACCGAAATAAATTTCCTTTACGACCATAAATTTCAAAATAAGTGTCCTTTACACCCCACAAATTTGTACCCTATGTTAGTACCTAAGTGCGTAAATCCACCTTACTGCACGAAACTGAACAAAATAAGGAATTAATTGACAAGTGTAACATTTTTTTGGGTCTTAAGGATCACCCGTTGTATAGATAAATTATTAATTTAAGTTTAATCATCATTAACTGAGTGATTTTCCCTGTTGCATCCCTCTCGGAAGCGCGTGCAGGTAAGCCATTTGCACGCTTTCACCATTTACGGCGTCAATCTAGTATTTCTTTTGACTTCCCAATCTGCCACGGTCGGGCGGATAGCCTAATATTTGTTTTCCACGTAACTAGTTGCATTACGCAAGACTTATCGTACCAGCCATCAAGCTATTAATAGGTAATGTCTCGAACATGAGGGCTGCCTCAGTTGCAGAAATTCGTAACGCGATCTGTTCACATCACTCCACACATCCAGCGCACCATCTTTATCTCCGTGATACGCAACTGCTGTTTATGTCACTAAATCACTAGCCACTTCTCACTATCGAACAAAAGGACAGATCTAATGATGGTTTTATGTTCTTTCACTTTAACCGGCTTACCAAATACTTAAACGGGTATATCTGCTCATATCTGAACATGACTGTCTATGCAGACAGATATGGATTTCGTGGTATTCCAAGTGTCTGTCAGTCTTCTAAAATTTAGTTGCAAACAGATGTTTGCGACCAACTCCTTCCACGTATTTACGCGTCTCCGTAGCCGTTCCTAATCTAATGACAGCTCAATATTATCAGCACACCTACATGAGCGAGCAGCTATGGGGGCCGAAGTTAGTTCATCTGGTATTGCTCTTAACAGGGACGGGCTTAGGACGAATCTCAGGTAAACTCTGACTGTGAGGGAAGGGATAATTAGTGTCACCAACATCAGTTCGTATTGAAGGCATCTAAGGCGTTCTCCATAAAGATTAAAAACAAAACAGGATATAGACCTATGATCTGGGCGGAAACCATACTCGCCCTTCGAGACAGTACACTTCTGTCGGATCCGAGAGTCGATTAACCACTCAATTATCTACACACTATAGCTTCATGGTGTGGAGTAATACCTTTATACCTCGATAACTTCCATACTCATGCACCTTATTTTTGCCCTGAAATACTGGTGTAATAACACTCAGTCTCCGTTGCGCATGGATGTCGTCCGTCTCGCGGATGGGGTTAAAATGTTGGTTAAGATGCTCACACAACGAGAACCCATCGCCGTCCTTGTGTTAATAAGAACTCTATCGGCGCCAACAGCTTTCCGATTCTTTATGCTGTGAAGTTTTGATGGATGTAGCTGTTTTTCTGCTGATAAAACAACTTGGCAGAATAAGATTTCCATTTTTCCTTCATAACGAGGTCCTCGCATAGCCTCATCGGCACGTCTTGGATTCTATGTTGCGTGAGTTGCGTCGCTTTGATCCACAAACAAGGTATCTAATAAATAAGCTTCTGCCTTTCCAACTCACGACGACCTCAGTGGCGCGTCGGGGGAAGGCCCGACTGCGATGCAGGGGGTTCGATTCCCGCCGGGTATTTATGCTTAAAATAAATATTTGTATCTGGTCTGGGTGTTTTCTATGTATCATATGTATGTATTTACAAAAAAAAAGTATATTATGTAGTATATCCGTTGTCTAGACCCATATTACAAGCTTAGTGCTTAGTTTGGAGCTAGATTGCGCTGTGTATAACGTCGTGCAATATTCATTTATTTAACTTATCATACAGTGACTGTAACTTCTTTCTGGCTCTGGCTACTGCTCTTTTTGTGAAACTTTGGTGGTCCTGTACGTTTCGACATCTTCAGAAGAGGTGCTCGGTTGCCATATTTTAAACAGGGCTTGTTGAACAGTAAGAAACTATCCCCTTCCAACAAATATGGGACAATTGCTCAGTTACCTTGATTTTTGGCCTTAAATAAATAAATTCTGTGAACAACACACAGCGCCATCTAGCCCCGTGGTAAGCGACTAAGCTTGTGTTACGGTGACTAGACAACGGATATAATACTTATATTTATTTTTCTTTTGTAAATACATACATATTATACATAGAGGGACACCCAGACCAGACACAAATATTTATTTTTATAAGCATAAATACTTGCACCCGGCGGGAATCGAACCCGCAACCTCCTGCATTGCAGTCGCGCTTTCGCACGACGCGCCACAGAGGTCGCCCTAATGTCCTTAGTTGATGAGCATAATTAAAATAAAACTAGGTAGTATAGGACACACGTGTCATGTTTTATTTAGAAATGTAAGGCTGTAAGGGACACACGTGTATGTTTTATTTCGAAATGTAAGGCTGTAAGGGACACACGTGTATGTTTTATTTCGAAATGTAAGGGTGTAAAGGACACTTTGCAAAGACGATGTCCTTTACAACCTATTTTTGAGGTGACTTATATTAAACACTCTAGGTCGTATAAGACTTTGCTTTACTTTGATATGCTTTACTACCACAGTAAGCACATTTTTGTAACTAAGTGTTATTTACATACCCATTTTTATGGAAAAGTTTGTTTAGCGTGCCAAAATAGGTGGGTCGTAAAGACCATTTTTTTGCGAATTTCGCTACGCCGAGTATACAGATCGATAGAGAATCAAAAACTGAGTAAGACAGTGTTGCCAAGTCCTTTACGACCTTTGAGCCCAGAGGTGTCGAACTATTCCTTCGCTTAATTTATAATGGTCACTAAGTAGGAATCAACTAAATTATGCTAGGAAAGACGTGATGGCGGAAATACAAAGCGATTCGTCAAGTGGGTGGTGCACGGTCTCCGTCTCGTATCAAGAATATGACAAGATGGCAGTCCCGAACAACCATCGACGATGACGCTTCGCTAGGTTGACTGATGACTGTGACAGTCCATCAACCTGATGCTTTACATCGGCGGCGCCGTCACATACATAACTCAATATGTTTAATAATAAAAACAATGAAGTGACAACCCTATCGCTTCAATGACACGTAGGTGACGTATGGTATTTATTTTGTGAAATAGGCTTAGTTTCAGTACTGTTCCTTATGTGTACTGTGCTAGTAAGGAGGATTTCTACGATTCGTTTTACTTACAAACAGTAGACAGGGAATAAATATTAGGTAGATGGTAGGGAACCCTAAAAAAATTGAAAGAAAAATCTTTGAGTTAAATAAATATATTTTATTTTTCATCTCACTTAAGCTTGATTGACATCTTGGCCATCCGTTAGTAGTTCATCATCATCATCTCCCGTAGAGGAACATCTACAATTGACAGTAGTATTGTCTATTTAAGTTTATAAAGTGGGTGTGTCAGTATGTGTTCGACTTCTTTCCTGTGTAAAGTCGACGTTCCCACTGCAGGTGTTGCCGCCTCTGCTCTTCCAGAATATAATAACTGTAATCATACATTAATTATTTAATTAATTAAATAAGAAAGAAAGAAAATATGTTTATTAGGACAAGCACACAGCTACAAATACAGAACAGAAACAAAAGTACATAATACCTAAATACATACTAAGAAAAAAAACATGGATAAGTATTGCAGGACGTGTGGCACACAATGCCCTGTGGCCCCGAAATAAGCAACTAGGCTTATACTATGTACCCATGGACAACAAATATACTATTTTTTTTTTTTCAACATTATCAAGGAGTAACATTTGCTGCTTTTGATTCCGATATTCCCACGGGATCGGGACTTACGCGATATGTATGATATGTATGCGATATGTAAATAGATATGACACAAATGAAAACACCCAGCATCAGAAACAAACGTTACCTAATGGTCCGCATAAATACTTATTGTCCCGGCGGGAATCGAACCCGCATTGCAACCGGTTCACCCGACGCGCCACAGACGTCATAATTACAGTTTTGATACGAAAATAACAATATTTACCTTTCTTCCGACAAGGTTCTCGAATCTCGGTTTGATGAAACTCCACGCGCCCATATTGCGATGCTCCTCTTGACTCCAGATGAATTCTAAACAACAAACATTTTCAGTAAAAATGAAGTAATTAAATGATTGCGCTAGCTGCGCCCGCCGATCTTGTATATTCGTAGGGGTGAAGCAACGCCGGGGGCGGTCATTATTTAGATGGGTGAAAAATAATGTGCGTTGCCGTTTATTTTCTCGAGCTCCTCTGTGCTTCAGAGCTTGACGCTAAGCAGTTGTCTCTGATAGCATTCATTTGGTCAGTTATAGGCCTTAGGCGACCTGAAAACTTCATCACTAGGTGAGCCACGATATTATACGGAAAGAAGAAGTACAAACAAAAAAATAATAATCAAAATCGGTTCACAAACGAAGAAGTTATCCGCGAACAGACATTAAAAAAAAATACGGTCGAATTGAGAACAGGCTCCCTCATATTTTCAAGTCGGTTAAAAATTAGGATAAAAGTCAAGTCTATAGGTTCTTCGAAAAACTTATGAAGACTACGTTTATAATGATTTTGAACTTGGAACTGTCCCATAGTTTTTGTTTTGTCCCTGTACCTTGGGAATTTCGAAAAACCCTTTCTGATCGGATACCTACTGCCATAATTTCCTATTTTTCGGGGGAACACACTCTTTAAATCAGGTCTCTACTGTCATCCCTTTCGGCAGCTTAGTCATTCAGGACAAAGCCTTTTATAGATGATCCCCTTTTACTTCTGTTTTATCGTCTTTTAGTTTTATATCTATCATCTATTACAAGCCGTATTACAAGCTCACGCTTAGTTCGGCAACAGAAGCTTAAGTTTGATTGTACTCTTGTTGAAGTAAACGTCTTATATAATAATGTTTATTTTATGTTTATTTTTTCTAAGAATAGTACAATTTGTAATATGTTTTTGGCTAAATAAAGATTTTATTATTATTATATTATCTTTAGTTTTTATTTTCCAAAATATTTCATATACCTACTTGTAGAAGGTTTGATTTACAAAGTTTCTTATGAACTTACTTCTAGCATTAGGATATTTGTCCAACTCATTCTGTATCGCCTGCAACGGGAACGGCGCAAGCGACTCCACCCTCAATATGGCGACGTCTTCTACTTTCCCTTTAACCCTCTCTTTGTTTAGTTCGTAGTAATGTTTGCCGCAGACTAGTATTATACGTTTTACTTTTATAGCTTCCGCTGTTTCATCACCTGGAATGTTTAAACAAATTTTGTCTTCAGCTGTTAGATAGAGCGTGATAATAGTAGATTGTATATCTAGCGGAGAAAAGACTATTTTTAGATAGAGTGCTTTTTGAACCCAGAGAGTAGCAAAGGATTCCCAAGCGTAGCGAGGGATTCTTAATTAGAATCGTGAGGGAATCGAGGGATTCTCGATTCTTGACACTACCCACATATTTTACAAGAAGAAATGCATCATCAAAAATTCTCCCACGACAGGATTCGAACTTATGCCCTTCATTTGCGGGGCGAGTGGGCTAACCACTGCGCCATACGGGAACCTACTTAACATGGTGACTGAACAATTTATGCTTCCTCCTTGTTTTGTTTACCGAGTAAGGCTCGGTTTAATCATTCCTAGTAAAAATGCCTTGAATAAAAACAAAAGAAATAACACAACAGTGTTCATACATTGACCCTATAGGTACTTTCTTTGAGATAAATATCATAAAATCTTACCAATAACAGGCTTGAAATGAGTCCCTGGTGTAAAGTCGGATAGCGGCGATACCGCTTCTGGTAGACGCAGTAAAATTTTGGGTGCTGCCACTACTAAAGGTTTTCTGTAGTTTCGTACCACCTGTGTAGATAATTAGTAAGTTTTATCTGATAGTACGTACCTGATGTATAAAAAAATCATTGACTGAAGAAAAACAACTGTAGGTATATGGCAAATACTGTGATTTGACAAATGCGTCGGATTAGGTTTTTGTCCACAAATTTACTTTAATTATTGACGGTATCTTTTTTATTTATTTTCTTTTTACTTTTTAATGCTAAGCGATAGAGAGAAGACGTCAGTCCGAATAATCATGAAACTTTTTCCACTATAACAATAGGAGTGCCTCAAGGCCTTATACTTGGGCCCTATCTTTTCTTGACATTCATTAACGATTGATTTCTGTAATGCTAATTTTAGGGGATATTAAGAATATCCTCTAAAATTAGCATTTTAGTAATAAGACAATGTTCGAAGTTATTACCTGTCTCCTAAGCAAATGGAAATACTGAGCGGGCGTAGTTGGGTTGACGACGTGAAGACAAACGGCCTCGGAGTCCGGTGCGGTTTCCAAACTGTCTGTGATTTGTAGGAACCTCTCCATACGGCACGAGGAGTGTTCTGAGGCTGCTCCGTCGTAGCCGTGAGGTAGGAGCATTACCAGGCCATTACTACGGACCCATTTACCTGGTCAAAAGGAAACATAGCACTAACATTTTTTGACGAAGCATTTTTTTCATTTTTTTTGACCTGACATACAAAAGTAGCCCGTCCCCGTCCGGCCCGGACATGACCTGTTCTAGCACAAATCATACCTTATCCCCTGGCAACTCCCTTAGAAAATTCTTACAACCGAGGCGATAGTCCCAAAACCAAACAGTGTGAATATCTTCTACTATATAAAAATAAGTCGGGTTTTCCTTCCTGACGCTATAACTCCAGAACGCACGAACCGATTTCCACGGTTTTGCATTCGTTGGAAAGGTCTCGGGCTCCGTGAGGTTTATAGCTAAGAAAATTCAGGAAAAATTTAATTATCTGTAATTTATAAGGCAAAACAACGTTTGCCGGGTCAGCTAGTAATTCATAAAAATAATCCCTACTAAAATTTATAATAACGTTAAAGGCACGAATACACACGGCACATATCGCTTCATTAATCTCATATCGTACGTTAGGTATGTAATAATTAAGGCAGTAGGTATATAAATAAATCCCGTTGATTTACAGCCATATATGCTAACAAACGAGATTTTGCTCTCGCTTCTGTTAAGAGAGGCAGAACAAATGTGTTCATTACAAATGTAAATTCAGGGTTTTTTTTCTGGGGATAAAATCTGTCACACCCGCAATAGATTTAAGAGCATATACATAATTATAGGTATCTAACGGCCGAATACAGAAACGTAACTCAAAATTTGAGTTCTACTTAATCAACTAAGCAACTCTCAAATTAAAAAAAATCCATACTAGGTATTTTTAAATTTAGAAGCTGCTCAATTATTTAAGTACGCCTCAAATTTTAAGTGGCGTTTCTGGATTCGGCTGTAAAAGACTCTAGAATTAGGAAATACAGACGGCCAACACCGCTCTTCAATAAGTAATACGTACGCGGTATGACCCGGTAAAATGCAATATAATTATTAAGTACTAGCTGCGGTCCCGCGGTTTCACCCACGTGAGTCCTGACCCCGTGGGAATATCGGGATCAAGAGTAGCCTATGTTACTCCCTGATTATGTAGCTTTCTATTGTTAAAATAATTTTTGAAATCGGTCTAGTAGTTCCAGAGATTACCCCCAATATACATACCTACATACATACAAACCAACGTTACCTCTTTATAATATTAGTATAGATAGTTAGATATGTAGCGTTAGATAGATGGCGCTTTAACGAGCCTTAATCGTAAACAATCAGAAGAGAATATAGCATTGGAAGTTTTCACGGCACGCAGCGTGGACTTGCGTAGTCTAGTTGGAACAGACGTTGGGGTACTGACCCAAAAAGACGCGAGTTCAAGCCTCGCCGCAAGTGAAAATTTTTGAATGCTTTTTTTCCTTTAAAATAAATTTTCTAGTATAGATAGTGATATAATTTCGCTTACATTCTCCAGAAGCGATATAGGTGTCCACAATGATCTGTGCTCCGGTGTAAAAATCCCCAAACTGCGCTTCCCATAAGAACAAGTTATATGGATTGTCGTACGCCATTCCATACTCGAAGCCTAGAACTGCTTCTTCAGATAGAATTGAGTTTGCTACCTGTCGTACAAAAATTAGCAGATATTATACTTAACTAGCTGTGTCCCACAGTTTTACCCGCATATGTGTTTTTTTTGTGATCCCGATACCGTGGGAATATCGGGATCAAAAGTAGCCTATGTTACTCAGGGTGAATGTAGCTTTCTAATGGTGAAAGAATTTTTGAAATCGGTCCAGTAGTTTCGGAGATTACACCCAATATACATACATACATACATGTTACCAACATTACCTCTTTATAATATTAGTATAGATTTCCGTTATTGGCTTTCTATTTTTTTTACTTTGTGTTTGTAGCTGTGGATGTCCTTAAATAAATAAATAAGTAAATATGTCTAGATCCCGTGGGAATTTGCAAACATCCTTTCATATCGGATGGTTACATCACACAACGACACACACTTTCCAAATTTTAGCTCTCTATTTATAATAAATAACAGTAGGTACCTAGTCTTGGTCGCGAAGAGACAGGAGGAGGTTTCCTCGAGTAAATTTAAAAGTTTATTAAAATGCAAATAGTTCTTTTGTGTTGCCTTTTCAACCTGTGGACCCTGTGGTATCATTTTGAAAAAAGAAAGAAAGAAACATACTTAAAGACAAATACCCAATCTTTTTTGACACTTTATAAAACCAGTAAACAAGTTGAAGAATCATTCGAATCGAAGCGAATCGTCGAATATTCAAACAACATCAATAAAGCGACAAAATACCGTTATTTCCCTCGAAAATGCTGTCAAGTACATTATTTAAACACGATGCCAAACGAAAAGCGGTCGTGACGGGAAATGGATTTCGCGTGTTTCGTCGGATATTTTGTAAAATGTTATATGGGACAGGACTATATTTTGCGCTGTATTTGTGAATATTATATCGATCGATAATAGTTCTTTACTAGCTGCGTCCCACGGTTTCACCCGCGTATGTCCCGATTCCGTGGGAATATGTTTAAGTAAGTATAAATAAATAATAAATGACATTTTAATTTAGATACAATCAATTTAATTATATAACGTTGACTTTATTAATTATGAATTAATTTCACTTTTATGAAGGTGTTAATTTGTAATACATAGGTATTGTATTTTGACTTGTAACTTGGAGTTATAAATAAAGATCTGTATCTGTATCTGAATATTGGGATCAAAAGTATCAAAAGCCTATGTTACTCAGGGTGAATGTAGCTTTCTAATGGCGAAATAATTTTTGAAATCGGTCTAGTAGTTTTTGAGTTTATTCATAACAAACATACAGACGCACACACACACAAAAATACAAATCTTTCCTCTTTATAATATTAGTAGGTATAGATATAGATTGTAAATATAACAATGCCAACAGTTATCTTAATTCACTAAATAAATTAAAAAGGTATGGGACCCAAAAGGCTATATAATTTAATAAGTTAAATGGTAGTTTCAATCGAATGAAACTAATATTTAACTTATTTATGGCGAAGGTGATTGAGTGACAGTATCTAAAGACTTTAAATCTGGGTTAATCTGTTTGAGTAATAGCTAAAGTTTAAAGCTGTGATTCAGAGTGAAATAAATCAAAATGTCCAATAGATGATATAGATTACAAATTGAACGCTTTATTGTCGCTTGCTTCTGGTGTAGGTGAATTAATAAAATAAATATTACCACTACTTATACTACTACGCCCGTACTAAGCACTAGCTTGTACACTGTGCTTGTACTTTGGGTATTAGACAACGGATATACTGCATACTATACTTTTTTTTTGTAATACATACCATAATGATACATCAGACCGAAAAAAAATATTTATTTTTAAGCATAAACACATGAGCCCGGCGGGAATCGAACCCGCAACCTTCTGCATTGCAGTCGGCTTTCCTCCGATGCGCCACAGTCGTCATAGACTATAGAGCAATGCATAAATAAACTCTATGGGGTACCTCAAGGCTTTATATTGAGACCGGTTCAATTCATTGTTTACATTAATGACTTATTTTGATTACATTAACAAAATTAAAAAAAAAACTGATTGTGCGTGCTATATACTGACCTCCAAGAATCCTTTCTGGTCTTCGTGTATGCTGTTCAAAGGTACATGAATCTGCTCCGACTGTTGATCTATCAACATCACGTGGCGATGAGAGAACGTTCCTCGGCCGACGTCCTCTCCACACAGACGGACGTTGCGACCCTCCATTAAGAGAGATCCTGAGGAAATAGTAAATTTAATTATTAATTTTAATTCATTAAATAGTACTAAGATATCCATATTTATTTTTACTTTTCTAGACTATTGTATGCAGTCACCGCACTTATTTATACACGAAACAAATTTTAGTGATTTTTGGTGTTTCAAATGTTATTTAAGTTTTAAATTTGTTTTAAATAAATGAAAAAAAAAAAAAAAAAACTAAGGATATACTCAAATTTTGAGGTAATAGTCAAACGCTTTGGAATAATATCTCGCAACAGAATTCTGGAGCCATCAGATTGTTTTAAAAAACCGCTAAAATGCGAGTCGGACTCGCTCAAGAAGAATTCCGTACCATTACTACAAAAATACGTTTTATGGATGTATCCATGGAAGCTCTGTTTACTTATATATTTATTTCATTCTGTTTTTAGAATTTGTTATAGCGGCAACAGAAACACATCATCTGTGAAAATTTCAACAGTCTAGCTTAGCTTTCGCACATCAGCTTTCACGGTTCATTAGATACACCCTGGTGACAGACAGATGGACAGTAAGTCTTAGTAAAAGGGTCTCGTTTTTACCCTTTGGGTACAGAACCCAAATGGTAAAAACGGGACAACAAACAAATACCAGGATCCTTGAGGATCTACGTCATCCTTTTTTAATTGTAGACTACGATTTGACACATCTTTTTAAAGAAACATTGTCATTTACAAAGAACCAAAACGTCAGATCTTAGTCTGGAATTAAAAAACGTAGTATAGTATGTATTTCTCATGCCTTTCGATGGCGTAGAGTTTACGACAACCGCATTCCTTTCTCAAAAGATAATTACCAAATGCTAGAGCTTCAGCAGTAGACCAGTCGAGTTGTTTTCCTTCAGCTATCCTATTCAACCTAGTCTTGACGTGAGTCTTAGCCAAATGTGGGTGAATTGTCTGAAAATATCACATTTGTTTAACATAATATGGGAGATAATATCAGGATTTCGAGACTAGACGACGAAAACAACTTTTACGATCATTTATTTACCATCTATATTTATATTTGTTGCTTAGTTTGGAACGTCGGAATGTATCGGAAGATCGGAAGATATAGTGACCTACATCACCTTCATGAATTGTCTATCTGCTTGACATTAATCACATCACAAAGGGTAAATTACACGGCCCGTGCCCTTATACCATTGACCGATAGGCGCACAACTTCTAAGAAAACTGTGGCTAGGGCCCGGCGCACATTATGAGCATCGGCAAGGAAAGGGATCCTTCGGCATCCCTACATGCAAGCGCACACTATCGGGAACTATGCTTTGGCATGCTGCAACGTTCTTAGGGATGACGAGGCAGGGCAAGCTACTCACACCCGAGTGTTGCCTCGGCGCTGCCGAAGGATGCCGAAGTACCTCGAAGCATCCTCAAGGCTGCCGATGTAGCCGCCTCAAGCATACCGAAGTGGTATTTTTGTTACTACGACCATATATCATGGAAATTCCTACTTTATTGCCATGAAGTTAATGTATAATGCTATTTGCAAACTAAAATCCTCAGCCATGACGATGCGCCGGGCCTAGAAGTAAAGGCCTGAACAAACAAGCTTCAGTTCATTTTGATTCATATTACAGGTAGGTAGGTAGGTATTCTTCAAAAATTAAACTCCTGTCTATTAAGACGAAAGGATACATACATACCCTATCTCCGATCCATTGTGTCGATATAAACATTAGAGCAAATATGTTTAAAAACTTATTTCGTGTTTTCCTTTTCATATAGGTACTAATCTGAATAAAAATAAGTCCTACGATAATAACAATATGAAAAAACCAAAACCATGGTCATGGCAAATAGAGGTTTTATGGCTTAAACATATTTGTGCTCTAATGTCTTTAACAGTCGACTACGTCTGTAAGGAGATAGAGTAGGAATCATTTCCTCTTAAGTACTTTACTAACCAGTAAATCATTGAGAATATTGTATAGAAATATGTATTGATAATATTGAAATAAAATTAAAATAAACTAAAATCTAGAGGCATATCTGCATCTTAAAATTACGTACAATGGCCCAATTAACCTCCACACAAAAGTAAATACCCAGCGAAATCTTTGACTAAGGTACCTAAGTATTTTTTAAGTCTACGTACAAAACTTATTAACAAGTCCATATAACTCTGAAATGTTCGACTCAAAATCAAAAATCAAAGTCAAAGTTCTAAAATAGGTAATTTGTGTTAGCTTAACTTTACCGACCGAGGCCCTGTTTACGGCAACACTCAATCACGACCCTTATAAACCAATAATCCCGCCGAATGTCACTTTATATCAATTGTAATCCCTTTTTAGAAGACCGACGATTATTTCTATTTACCAACTTCAGAACAAAATGGACGGTCTCATTTTATTAAAACAATAAATTTTGGAAGGGGTTTTGCTGGGTATATAGTCCAATATTGCACGCGAAGTTGTGCAATTTGAAATGATGGCCTCCTAAAAGCCGGTGGTATTTTACAGAAATTCAAAAATCTTATCGGATGCCTACATCAAATAACGCTCTACAATTTTCAGCTCTCTGCTATCGGCGGTTTAGGCTGTGCGTTGATTCATTCAGTCAGGACTAAGCATTTTATAGATATGGATGACACAACTTCATACCAGTATTCCAGGTCCTTGTAGTCCTTTCCGAGACCGGTCTCTTATTGGTAGGAAAGGTCAGATAAGTTGAAAGAAAATGCATGAAATTTGACTAATGACTTGCAGCGCCTTGGGCGACCGTTTAAGTGTGGAATTTTGCACAGTGTGAGGTAACGTGTGGAGGTTACGCGCGCTGCTAAAAAGCCCGAATTAAAAGAAAACACATACCTAACCCTTTCCTTGCAGTCGGGTATAAACAGGCAAGTTGTCATACAATTTTTGTTTTCTACTCTACTTATACTTACGAAATCGCTAGGTGTTTTAACGGAAGCCTGTCCGACAAGCTTCAATGTGCCACTATCGACTCCAGTGTCCCAAGTTTCGATGGCTTTCGGAGCCGCCCCCATATTCGACCATTGTTCTTGATAATAATTTGCCTGTCGTAAGAAAACAATACATATTTGTTATCGTTGGTTATATTCCAAAATTAATATTGTATTTAACCGACTTCAAAAAAGAAGGAATTTTTAATTTGTCGTGTTTTTTATGTATATTTCCCGATTACTCGAAGATGCTTGGATCGGACCTTATCTGTTATGCAATCTGAAGTAGGGCAGTTTTACTGGGCGGGTCCAAGATTGTAGTTTGGCTGCCCAACTTCAGATTACATATCAGATAAGTCAGTGGCACTATATGTATTTTATGCTTTTTTGAAGTCGGTTTTCTTATACCTCTCTTACCTCAGGTTTATAAGAAGTGACACCTTCGTACTGAGTCTGCAGATATCTCGTGTAATCCTTGGTTATATCCTCTACTTTGTCTTTGGTTATCACGCCGTCAGAGACAAGTTTCTCAGCGTATACGTCGGGTATAGATCTACAATGATCAGATAAGACTTGAGGAATAGGTTGCGGGGTCAAGATATACCCCTTAAGGGTATATTTTATCTAAAATGTGCTAAGACTTAAAAATAATAAGAAATTTTTGTATTTAAACTGTACCTACCAAAATGTAGGAAACAATGTCATATAAAAATATTGTAAAACAGTGCGTCAGAAAATAATAAACAATTTTCGTCATTATTCATCACTGACTTATAGATCAAAACCCCGGATGACCTTGAAAAAAAATCGAGGTATGTAAAGACATTAGAGGATAAATAGATTTAGGTTAGTGACATTTGTAACTTACAAATGAGTATTGTAACTTACCAGTGAATATTGTAACTTACAAATGAGTGTTGCAACTTACAACTGAGTGTTGCCACTTACAAATAAGTGTTGTAACTTACAAATGAGTATTGTAATTTACAAATGATTGATGTAACTTACAAATAAGTATTGTAACTTACAAATGATTGATGTAATTTACAAATTAGTATTGTAACTTATTTTACATATGAGTTCTCTAACTTACAAATGAGTGTAACATATAACTTACTTCCGACTATGTATCAGTCTATAGAGGAGTGGGTTAGTAAAGGTCGGATCGTCGAGCTCGTTGTGTCCCCATCGTCTGAAGCAGTTGTAATCTATGAACACATCTTTACGGAACCGACGCTGGTACTCGAACGCTATGCGGGTTGCGCGCTCTACTAACTGAAATTAAATTATAGATTACTAGCTGCGTTCAGCGGTTTCACCCGCGTAAGTCCCGATCCCGAGGGATTTGCGTGATCAAAAGTAGCCTATGCCCTTCTCCAAGGTCTTATTAATCGCTATACCAAAATTCATCCATATCGGTTCAGCGGTTTAGGCGTGAAAGCGTAACAGACAGACAGACAGAGTTACTTTCGCATTTATAATATTAGTAAGATTAAAATAACGTCTCGTTCATCCAAAGGTTGCCTGGAGGAGACCGCTTTAAGCGATAAAGCCTCCCGCGGTTTCACCCGCGTAAGTCCCGATCCCCTGGGAATATCGGGGTCAAAAGTAGCCTATGTTACTCAGGGTAAATGTAGCTTTCCAATGGTGAAAGAATTTTTGAAATTGGTCCAGTAGTTTTTTAGCTTATTTATAACAAGCATACAGATGCACACACACAAAAATACAAATCTTTCCTCTTTATAATATTAGTATAGATAGATTAAAATAACTGTTTTTTTATGGTTCCGTGCAAAAAGGGTAAAGACGGGAACCTTTTACAAAGACTACTGTCCGTCTGTTCGGTTTTAGGCTCGATTCGACCGAACTGGAATGTGAATGTGAATAATGAATAGAATTTCTACGCATAAATCGTTTTTTGATTCTTCGAGATTTTCGAGCTGTTCAATCGAAAAATTGAAGATTTGTGCGGAAAATTGCTATTTGTTGCTTATTTCAGATGTGACAGGTGAAGATAAACGCTCATCTACACTAAACATTTTGTATTTTTGTGTGTGTGTGTGTGTGTGTGTCGTAATATGTACTCTTGCTACTTTTAATCCCGATATTCCCACGGGATCGGAAGGCAGCTAGTCTATTATACAAAAAAATGAAGACCTTTAGGAACGTTTTTTAGGTCCATGAATAACATGTAACTATAACAATGTCAGTTACATTTTCCCGGGTCTTAATCGCGTATTATTATTTAGTTTCTTACCATTATAACATGGTTGAAACGTCGAGCTAAGTAAATAAAATAAATAATAATACGCGATTAAGGCCGGGGAAAATGTAACTATGTTAACAAATCGTGTGAATTCTCGCAGACCCCGGGTTCCCGAGAGGGATGCAACCGGGAACATCCCTCGGATATGTACCATATGTACCATTGCTTTTACTGACACCACCTTCTTTGGGACCGAGCAGTTCGCTAGTCTCCTCCAAATACCTTAGTCACCTCTTACGACATTCACGGCAATAGATGGGGTAACTCTCTTCTATGTCGGGGTTACACGGCTAATATAAATATCTGTTGATTCTTACCTCAGGATAATCTCCGTTGACGTGTATGACGGGAGCGGATATCACCTTAGCGAGGTCTGTGACGTAGCGGCACGAGCGGCCGCGGTACGCCGGGAGAGTGAAGCCGACCTTAATGTAGAAATAAAGTCAATATTATTGCACGACGTTACACACAGCGCAATCTAGCTCCAGGCTAAGCACTACGCTTGTACTACGGATATAATTTTTTTTTTTTGAGTATATTCATTCAGTGTATGAGAAAGTAAGTAATGAACAAATGTTTGTTCTTCTTACGTAACTTGGTACTGAAACTTCGTATGCAGATAGCAGGAGATCTAGATTAACACATACAGTGGTGGTCATATAATTAAGAACGCTGATCTAAATGGAAGATTTTTTCAAACTAAGATGCAAAACTAATTTCATGCATAATTTTTTATTTCTCTTGGTATCGTAAAACTTTTCCATAATAGCACTGTATTCAGTGATACACATGATTAGCTAAAAATTAATAGACAGACTTTATAGACTACTTCTAAACATAATATTCCTATTTACCGGCTGGCCACATAATTAAGAACGCTCAATAGTTTATACCTTTATTCAAATTTAATTAGAGAACAATCAGTCGATTTGTAATGTTACTGTTTGTATAATTTTGGCGCCATTTAGTGCTGTAAAAGATAAAAGTTATGAAAAAAAAAACAATGGGAAAAAATAAAAGTTGTGATAAATCTACAAGGGAAGTAATAATAAAAGTTCGCCGGAAGAATTGGTCTTATAAAAAGATAGTCGACCATCTGCAATGTTCAAAAACGATGGTTTTCCACGCTGTAAAGTATTTTGGTACGTATCAAACTACTTCGAATGTGCCACGTGTACCTAAACAGACAAAAACAACTACTCGAGATGACCGAACCATCGTTCGTATCCCTCAGGGTGACAACGACAACTTCCTAAAATGACAACTTCCGAAAACGACAACTTCCGAGAACGTCTAATCTAAAATCGACAACTTCCGAAAATGACAACTTCCGAAAATGACAACTCCCGAAAATGACAACTTCCGAAAATGACAAATTCCGAAAAATTACAATAGTGTCTAATTTATACTATACTATATTATTATTATTTATACTAGAATTAGTTATTAAAGCTAAGTTTTAGTTGTATTAAGTAGGCACTTAATTAAAAGATGTTCAGTAACAGGGCAAAAGTTATTTTATTTATTTATATATCGAAAAAACGTATCAGCTCATAATGCCAACTTCTCAAAATGCCAACCGCTCGCAAATAGCCAACTTCTCAGAATGCCAATTTCTCGCAATGCCAACTTCTCGCAATGCCAACTTCTCGAAATGCCAATTTCTCGCAATGTCAACTTCTCGAAATGACAACTTCTCATAATGACAACAATTTGTTGATAATGACAATTTGATAATAATGTCAAATTAGTTTGGCATTGACAGCTCAAGACGAACGGTTGTTGTAGGGTAAGAATGTCGAAAGTTTGCAATGTTTGCAATGTATCTCGAGAACGGGACTTACGCGAGTGAAACCTCAATATTAACAAAGATTTTTTGTTTGAGAATTATTGTCATTATGAGAAGTTGTCATTTCGAGAAGTTGACATTGCGAGACATTGGCATTTCGAGAAGTTGGCATTATGAGCTGATACGGGATGAAATTTGGCATACAGATAGCTATTTTATGACGTAGGCGACTGCTAAGAAAGGATTTTGGAAAATAACCACGGGATCGGGAGTTACGCGGGAGAAACCGCGGGTTGCAGCTAGTAACGTATAAAGTAGACACTATTGTAATTTTTCGGAATTTGTCATTTTCGGGAGTTGTCATTTTCGGAAGTTGTCATTTTCGGAAGTTGTCATTTTAGGAAGTTGTCATTTTAGGAAGTTGTCGTTTTCGGATGTTGACATTTTAAAAATTTGTCGTTCTCGGAAGTTGTCATTTTAGGAAGTTGTCGTTGTCAGCCTGAGGGGTTCGTATGGCAAAACAAAATCCCTTTAAAGGGTCCAATTGGCTTAGAAAAATAATATTTTGGTGAAAACAACCCTTCAGCAATCTCAGCACGCACTATTCGAAGACGTTTGGTAGAAAAAAAATTGCACGGTAGGATAGCAAGAAAGGTACCCATGTTGAAATTTTGCAACAGGCAAACCCAGCTTGCATTTGCGAGAAAGTATAAAAACAGGACTGTGCGACGGTGGAAAAATGTACTTTTTTTCTGACGAGACGAAATTAAACAGAGTATGTTCTGATGGAAAACGATATGTACGACGTCCCCCGAATACAGCATTTCACCCTAAGTACATGTAAGTACCATTAAAGCACGGGGGTGTATATGTGAAAATTTGGGAGTGCTTTTCTGGACATGGTGTAGGACCTGTCAAGTTGATAGAGGGTAACATGGATCAGTTCCAATACAAAAATATACTGGAAGAAGCAATGTTACCTTATGCTGAAGACGTTCTACCGGTTATTTGGCCATTCCAGCATGACAATAAACCAAAGCACACTGCACGCACCGTAAAGGAATTTCTTACAGCGCAATCAGTTTCTGTCTTAGACTGGCCAGCCCAAACAGATCTGACCTGACTAACAGCCCAGATCTAAACCCAATAGAGAATCTGTTGTTCGAAGTAAAGAAAAAGGCTCCAAATACGAAGTTTGAAAATTTAAGAGAGCTGTACGACGTTTTTTTAGAATAATGGAAATCTGTTTCTCTTTACAAATGTCAAAAATTAATAAAGTCTATGCCTCGCTGGTGGAAAGCAGTAATTAAAAGCCGTGGATATGCTATTAACTATTAATTTTAGTTAAAAATATATTAAATAGCTTTCTAAGATTTCCGGGCTACATATTATTGTGATTTTTTAAATGTGTGTGCAATTTCCGAGCAGTTAAATAAATCGTTCTTAATTATTTGTCCAGCTTCAGTACTGTTTGAATGTGTTACTTTGGTAAAATTAATAAAATGTGAAAAAAATATTAAGCGATTTCATTCTTTATTTCTAAGCCACGTTGCTCTATGAATGTTATTTTATAACATTTATATTTTATAACAGCTATTTTATAACATAACTAGTTGCTTCTCAGAAGGTACTCATCTCTGTGTATAATACGACTTAAATAAAAAACTTCTAGAACTTCAAATCGTTCTTAATTATATGACCACAACTGTATGCTACTTTTGATCCCAATATTCCCCCGGGATCGGGACTTACGTGGGGGTGAAAACAAGCTAGAATGAATAAAGCTATTTTTACTTTAACTTACCTGATTGTTAACAACAACATGCAAGGACCCCCCCACGTCGAAGTGCGGTGCTTGCGTCAACATCAGCGTCTCTTGGTTCACGCCTTGACCTGTGAAAGCTGCATCTCCGTGGACCTTTAGGAAACAACAAAATATATAGTACTATTATAAAGAGGTTGCGTTGGTAACGTGTATGTTTGTATGTATATTGGGGGTAAACCACTGGACCGATTTTAAAAATTCTTAATTTAATTTAAAAGCTGCATTATCAGGGAGTTACATAGCCTACTTTTGATCCCGATATTCCCACGGGATCGAGACTTTCAAGGGTGAATCCAGAAACAGAGCATGAAACAGATAAACCAATAAGGATAAACCATACCTGAACATTAAGCACTTTATCACCCATCCTAGAGGACCCATCTCTAGAGTAGTGTCCTTCTTTAAACTGCATTTGTTTCGATCTAGTCTTTCCCATTGATACGGGGTTTGCAGCCTGGAAATTACGAATATATGTAGATCAGATTTAATTTCAAATATTAGTATAAGCACAGAATACATAAATAGTACAAGTAGTGTAAGTAGAATATTTTAACAACCAATCAGTCTATTCTTCTGTTTTCGCGATATTGATAGAAATTAAAGTCATTGTTCGGTTTATAACCGCGTGGTGTTTATTACTTTTAGCATTGTTTCAATGCTGAACGTTTCGAGAACTTTGCAGTTCTCTTCTTTAGAATAAACTGAAATTCTGAATCAATTCTGATAGACAGGTAAATAAACACCACGCGTTAAAACCGGAAAATGAGTTTAATTTCAACCAATCTGTGTATAATTTTTAATTTTTCATAATTATTACCTCGACTTTCCGACTACATTACACAGTCTTGCTTGTGAATAGACCAAGGCCTGTGCCCTTGCGACCAAGACTATTGTAATATAGTCGAATAGACGAGGGAGGAGAATTTAATAATTACAATTAGATACGCGATTTAAGACCCAAGAAAAATGTGATAAATAAGTTAAAATCGTGTAACCTAGGGATAAATCGGATATTAAATTTTAGGTATAAAATACTGACCTCTAAATGTGAGGGGTTATTCAACAAAGATACGATTACTGATTTATCACCGACCACTATGTAATTGGATACACCTGGAAAAACATAAATTAATTTTAGACAATTACTTACGATTTTTGGATTTAGAGCAAATATCAGAAGCGAACAAGTGAAGGCTACAGCGTCCAGTCTCTTAGCTTTTCGAATTTTTTATCTACAGTTAGCTTTAACAGTCGTTAACTTTAACGACCGTTAAGAATTGTAGTAAAAATTGTAGTAAAAATGTCTATTTAATAATAAGTAATAGCTTACCAAGATGTGTAGAAATATCACAGACAGCGTTTGCTTCCTCGGGAAATTCTGGGTTCCCACTGAACTTATGGAATATCTTGACAGGCGGACATCTTAAAAGCCCGCTCAGTAGGTTCAGTTTACCTCGATGTGCCATTCCTAGTATTATGTGTTGGATATTTTCTGGAAATATTCGTAGGGCTTAGTAATAGTATCGATAGGTACGTAGAGTCAGGCAAAAATAGATTAGTAGTCGTATTAGTAGTAGTAGTAACTAGTGATGGGCCGACTAGTCGGAAAAGTCGACTAGTCGTCAACTAATAATTATGCAAAAAAAACCAGAATTAGTTAAACAAACACGTTACAACCAGGGCGCACCTTAAATGTCTCAACATAAATCAGCTCTGTTCTATTTTTTCGAAAACGGTTCAACAATGTTTTGGAAGTCTTTCTCCAGTCTTACGAGATGGCGGTAGTAGTCAAAATACATCGCGGTATCGTTGCGTTTTTCTGTCCCTAAATTGTTTTTATTTGTTGTTGTAGCGGCTACCGAATATATCTTCTGTGAAAATTCCAACCATCTAGCTATTACGGTTCATGAGATACAGCCTGGTGACCACAGCTGGTGACAAACAGACTAGACGGACATACAGCGAAGTCTCAGTAATAATGTCCCGTTTTAAAAACGGAACCCTAAAAAGAAAAACCTCACCTGTAGTACTCACTCCAAAGAGAGTAGAGAAGAAAGTGAGCATAGACTCTCCCCCCTCAGCACAGTATCGCTTCACTGTGGGATACTTGACGCTAAGGAACTTGTCCCACGCCTGGGAATGTAGGAGTTCAGACAGGATCTCTTTACGGCGGTCGTTGGTGCCCACATCGTTTGTAGATGCTCATGATATTTTCCTTTTAGAAACAAAAACCTTACCTGTAGTACTCAATCCAAAGAGAGTAGAGAAGAAAGTGAGCATAGACTCTCCCCCCTCTGCACAGTATCGCTTCACTGTGGGATACTTGACGCTAAGGAACTTGTCCCACGCCTGGGAATGTAGGAGTTCCGACAGGATCTCTATACGACGGTCGTTGGTGACCACATCCTTTGTAGATGCTGATGGTGATTCTATGCGTTGCGTGAACCATTCTCTTTCGGTTTCTGACTGAAACAAATTTATTCAAGAGTTTATTAGAAACATGTTTAGCGTGGAGCCCCCCAGCGGTCTGAAACGTTTAAACATACCCCGGAATGAGATCGCCCAAAAAGAAGTTTGTAAATCGGTTCAGCCGTTTTTGCGATGGACAGAAACACACAGATATATCTCTCAATACCGAAACAAATATAGGAATAATTGCGACCTATAAAGTTCCGTAATAGCCCCGTATTTGACCCACATTTGGTGGTACCTAAGTGTTGATATGGTCTAAAGTGAAGCACGTTCACTTAGGCTAAAATATATCATGTAAGTATGTTTCGTCAATTCGGGGCTTTGGAAAAATCTGATTAGTTCTTGGGACATACGCCAACATTGAGTTCCGTGTTGTCCCGTTTGTTTTGGTAACAAAGCAATAGAATTAGAAGTGAAAACCTTGGAATCTGCAAATTTCCAAAGAATACAATATTTTGTCGCCGCTTCCCACTCACCATCTCTTTCTAACGTCAATTACTCTTAGCTCCTATCAGAGGACCAATCAAAAAACCCAAATCGGTGACTCTTTCTGCATTACAAATACAGTCAAGGCCAACCCCCTAAATAACACGAGTTTAAGATCGAGAGTAGGGTAGACTGGGTACAGATGTGCCAATTTTCATTTGACCGACCATTATTCTGAAAATATGATACTTAGCTAAAAGAAGAAACGTTCATATATAAATATAAACATCTGGCTACATCTGAATACTAAATTTGTGTTCCTAAGTTCAACGGTAAACTCACAGGAGCCAGTTGAAAAAAAAAAAGAAAATGTCACAACCGCCCTGACCCCAAGGACATTTGTGACAGTGCCTGGGGATGATTGTGACAGGTACAAAAATACACCAAAATGATTACAAAGTGGTTTTAATGTAAGATACTCTGCCTTTAATCTCATTTCCCTAATATTCGTGCCAGCTTCATTGCATTTTCGGATGTACCTCGATAAGGACATTTGATTATTTTGGTGGCAGCACTGGGCCATGAAGTGCTGCTTTTTAAATATATGTATGTGTCCTAATGCTGGCTTATTATTAGGCTATTCGAGCACTGATAAGTTGTGGCGGAGGCGCGTCGTCGTAACGTCGCGAATTTCTTTGTGATTCACCTATTTTATTGTTATGTCGACGGAATTCGGGATGAGACGACAACATGCCTTCGCCACGACTGATAATTGCGAGTATAGCCTTAGCCTTGCCTTAATTGATTTTGCTCGTGAGCTTTCTGGTCACTAAAAAGAAAAAATAATAAGCTTACCTTTGGTCACAACCGTACCCAGCAACAATGGCACAACTATCCCCAAAATACTCTTTCGTAAAAAAACAATCGTCAAGAAAATACAAAACTATTTACATAGATAGCATAGACTGATATTTAGTCGCTAATGTTTAACTTATAAGTAGGTAAAACACTCATACTTGTACCTATTTTTATAAAGACACAATCACAAAAATAAGTCGAACAAAAAAAGTTGGTTTTGACTACCAAAAAATATATTGTCTCCTACACTCGTCAAAGTCGCACAATGGCTGACGCAATACTGTGACACGTAATCAAATGCTCTTACCGCTCCTCTATTCCCTTGCACCCCCCACGCTATCTCTTATAGTTTCGATAATATAGCGACTGTCACTTTCGTCCTGAGGCACAATCGTACCCAGTCTACCCTACCTATCTAGGAAACACATACATAATTCATTAGATACTACAACAAACGGGCGGAGAAGTCGAGTATCTTATCAATTCTATCTCATACATTAGGTACCAACCTCGAGATAACTAAATTCGTAAGAGATAGGTCCGCAGTAAATTTTCTCCAGTTCTTCGACTAAGGTCCCTATGGGTTGCTTTCCATTGTAGCCGTAGAGAAGGCCAAGGTTCACGGGATCTTGTTCTGTTAACCCATAACGGGATAATTTGAGTTCTTTAACTGTTCTGGAAAATAAAATCTATGTTTATAAAATGCTTTGTTCTGACTGACCGATAGATCAGCGCACAGCCTAAACCGCTAACAGTAGAGAGCTGAGCTTTGGGACGGGGAACAGTATCCTTTAACTAAGACTCCAATGCCCGTGTGACTGTATATCTATCACCAAGCTGTATCTCTTGAGCCATGATAGCTGATGACAATTCCCGTTGGCGCTATAACAACAAATAAAAAACTACAAACAGAAATAAGAAATAAGTGGGTACGGAACTCTTCGTGAGAGAGACCGACTCGGAGTTGGCCGGTTTTTATTAATGAGTCGCATTACCCTATTTACATAATCTAAGTAATATTATTTGCTTTACTGACTTTGATGTGTTTTTACTGATGCCACTAATGAATTTGCTTACTGACGTTAGGATATTATATTAACTCAATATACTCGAGTTTAATTAAATCCCCTCTAACTTATTTACTCATCTACGTAAATAGCTTAAACTGTATCTTATGTACCATCTACACGATGTTAATTACCAAGCTGATACAAAGCCAGACGTATATAAATTACTAGCAGCTCCCCGCGGTTTCACCCGCATAAGTCCCGATTTCGTGGGAATATCGGGATCAAAAGTAGCCTATAGCCTTCCTCAATAAATGGACTATCCAATCCCGAAAGAATTTTTCAAATCGGACCAGTGGTTCCTGAGATTAGCGCGTTCAAACAAACAAACTCTTCCGCTTTATAATAGTAATAGATTGCTTTGTGACATTTTTGTTACAAAAACGTGCCCAGCAGTTGTAAGTATATACTTTTGATTGATCGAGTGTAATAATTAATTATCAGTGTATTAAATATAATAACTATAAAAACACCAAAAATTAAAATCCGGTCAAGTGCGAGTCCGACTCGCGCACGAAGAGTTCCGTACCACTGTTACAAATGGGTACGGAACCTTAAAATGAACACTGGACCAACCAATACGCAAACGTTAAATGTATTCTAATACTGGCACCAGTCTATCACTCTTATCACTAGATGACGCCAGTGGTAAAAATACATCGCGGTATCGTTGCGTTTTTATGTCAATAATCACGTTTGTTGTATGGGAACCCCCCTTAAATATTTGTTTTATTTTGTTTTCATTGTTGTTATAGCGGCTACAGTACATTATCTGTGAAAAATTCAACCGTCTAGCTATTACGGTTTATGAGATACAGCCTGGTGACAGACAAGACAGACTCTCAGTAATAGGGTCCCGTTTTTACCCTTTGCGTACGGACCCCTAAAAACTACAATAAAAATAAAGTCGGGCAGCTAAATAATAAAACCCAAATTTCACGACTTTTTATTATTTAGGTGCAGTTTACTTTTTACCCGACTGCGCGACGCAAAGAAGGGTTATGTGTTTATCAGTCTATGTATGTATGTATGTTTGTTCCTTTGTGTCGCTCCAGAGGCCAAACGGATAGACCGATTTTGATGATTCGCACGTCAATCGATTCGTCTTAATCCTGGGAGTGTCACTGAAGACATGACAGTTATCAAAATTCAAAATGGCGACCACCAGCCGCCATATTGTAAAAAAGAAAAAAATAAAACTGACTATATCGAGTGGGGTATCGTCGAATAGGTATTTTAAAATCATTCTTAGGTTTCCTTTACCATTTTTCATTTAGTTTTTTAGGGTTTCGTAGTCAACAAGAAACTCTTATAGTTTCGTCAAGTCCGTCTGTCTGTCCGCGGCTTAGCTCAAAGACGCTTAGTACTAAGAAGCTGTAACTTTGCATGAGTATATATTTATCACACTGAGCATGTAATACATTAAAAAAAATGGATAAACATTTTTAGGATACCTCGCCCACAAGTAAAATGGGGTTGAATTAGTTTTTCTGTTTTAAAAATCGACATCATGGAAATGGTCGATAAAAATTTGGATCAACATTTTTAGGGCACCTCGTCCACAAGTAGATAAAATGGGGTTGAATTTGTATTTCTGGTTTAAAAATCGACATCGTGGGAATGGTCCAGAAATAGGTAGTAAAGTTAAATTAAATGGAATAGGAAATTCCTAGACTTAGCTACTTATGACTGAACTTTGTGGGTTAGTATTGGACGCGCCCGTGGGGTTTAAGGGGTATATAAGACCTAAACTGAAAATCCTTGCCGAATTCATCGAAAATTTGTTGATTATTTTCTGATGCCATGTTTTTGAATACATAGGTATTATTATAATTATAACCAACGAACTGGGTTACATTTTCAAATACCTATAACTGGGCGCCATCACGCAGATTTTTTCAGTGCCTATGTAAAGAGGGCAATGTAGATATTGTAGTGCTGTCTTTTTTTTTCAGCTTGTATCTATATCCTATTTCAGATACTTAGATCAAAAATGTAAACAAAAACCCCGTACATTTATTTGAAAGTGACAGCTCTTTATTTACTTTTTCCTTTAAAATTGATAGTTCTTTGGTTTTAAATTTTTGATCTAAGTTTCTGAAATGGGGTAGGTATAGTTAAGAAACAGACAGACGGACAGGCAGATAAAATAACATAAAATAATTTACCTGTTTTCATATCTGTAATCTACATTATCAATGTTTGCTTTGAGATGTCCGTATGTACGGTAAGCGTTGACTAGTTGTTGCGCCCGGCAGTTCTCGTACCTCGTCGCTAGTATTTCTTCTGAGATATCTGGAATTATTAGGAATTAATTAATATCAATTGAAATTGAGCAACATCTGACTTACTCGTCGCAATGGCTCGTCGCAGTTAATGGGGTGGCACACGCAATGCTGTGAGCAGATGGCGCTGGGGTCGAATGATCTTTTTTTTTTTTGATGATGGTCCCCCAATAATGAAAACGCAGAGTTTTTTTTTTCTTTCGGTCTGTGACCGATATGGCCAATTTGGCGGCGAGAGTTGTAAAAAACACCTGTTTGACAGTTCTTAAAAAAAGATCAGTCGACCAACGCCCTCTGCCGGGATAAAAAGTTATATAGTGTTACTCCTCATTACCGAAACTTTTTAAATTTAATTTCCCTCTTTTCTTTTTTTTCTTTCAGTAAATTTGTGAAGAGAAAAGAGGTCGAACTTCGCACACAAAACTTTTGAACTTTTCTTCATGTAGACTATGTTTTTGGCCAGTTTTAAAGCAAAGAGCATGCTGGATGGCACTGAAGATGGAAACCGGTAGTTGGATATAAGTAGGCACCTGTTATAGTTTGTTCAGATAGGTAGTGATTAACTTCTGAATACAATATATGAGCAAATGGAAATTTAATCAGTTATTTCTTGCCATGATAATATAAAAGCCCCGAGGCGCACTAACTACCTACTAGGTAAACTGTGATATTAGGTTATCTAATAAATAATAGTAAGTAGGTACCTATGTTCTGTTAACTCCAACTAACTCGGCATAGTCTACTCACAGTTCAATTAGGAGGAACACTAACTTTTTATCCCGACAGAGGGCGCGAGTCGATTAATCTTAGGTTTGAATTAAGAACTGTCAAACATGTGTTTTTTACAACTCTCGGCGCCAAATTGGCCATATCGGTCTGAGACCGAAAGAATAAAAAAAAAACTCGGCGTTTCCATTGGTGGAGGACCATCATCGAAAAAAAAAAGATCATCCGATGCCAGCGCCTCTGCAAACAGCTTTGCGCGTGGCACCCCATTGGGTTATTGTACATTTGTCACAAAGTTAATTTGTCACATTTTTAATATATTAACTTTAGGTAAACCTATACTACCGATAAATATCGTATTTCATGGATGGGTCCACAACCATGATTTAGGTACAGCATTTATCGGTACCGGTACCTAGCAGATAGGTACAGAAATTAAAAACAAATAGAACGAACTTTATGTGTCCAATGTTCCATAACTTGGTATGCCACGACCAGAGCATACTGGGTCTTTTGTAGTTGACGTTTTGGGAAAGTGGACCATTTGGTACAGATTCGGTACCTATAGACATTGTGATAATAGGACATTTTTGAAAAATTGGACATTCTGATGTGTTGTTCTTTAAGAT
Organism: Idaea biselata; assembly: GCA_958496205.1. Classification (NCBI taxonomy): domain Eukaryota; kingdom Metazoa; phylum Arthropoda; class Insecta; order Lepidoptera; family Geometridae; genus Idaea; species Idaea biselata. The sequence continues at coordinate 12,676,804 of OY292400.1, read as the reverse complement.
ACTAAATGCCTTTAAGTACATTAAGACTATTTTCACTTAATATCAAAATTTAGCTAACTAGGTAATTTTGGTTAGTTACTAAATATGTTGATCATTCCCACTCCAAATAATTCAGCTCACTACAAGAAGCTATCATTGAAATAAACACGTTATCATCGTCTTATCAAACAAAACAGTGAAGAGTAGTTCAAACATAAAATTAAGAGTCAACAATGAACGTATTGACATAGTAACATACCAGATTCTTCCACTTTAACTGGCCTATGTCCGAACACTCCCAATCCAGAGTGATACAACCGATTCTCTCTTTCCTTCCATCTTATAAAACGGTTCACGGAAACATTTCTTAAACTAAACATTTTAACATAAAAACTCTATGGTTTCATTCAAATCAAACTGGCCGGCAATAACCGGTAAGAAAAGAAAAATAAATTTACTATAAAAAATAAAGTGTTCTAAATTTAAATTGCGCAGGCGTCCCGCGCCGCGGTTGCTCCGATACTGCTAGAAAGGGACTCGAACAGAAGTCACACATGTTTGTTGTTGATAAAACCGAGTTAAATAATTCGTTGTTGGTCATGATAGCTCAGTTTTATAGCATGACGTAATAATTGTGTGATTGTGATTACAGTGATAGGGAGAGATGATAAAAATGCCAATGTTATTTGGGTAGTTATGTTGGTATGGCATTGAGTATTTAACCGATTACACCATGTGTTAAATGACATTTTGTCTTTGACCCTAAACTCTACGAAACAAGACAATGGAAGTGAATGGGGAGGAGCACTAACTTTTATCCCGACTAATCTAAGTTTGAAATAAGAACTGTCAAATAGTAGTATTTTCACAACTGTCGGCGGTTTCATTTATGTTTACGTTTATATTTAAAAAAAATGCCTCTATGTAGTAGCAGCATTTTTCCTACGATGTTTTTCTTTGAGACTTAACAAGACACCGACATAAATGGATTATTTTTAGATAATTTTAACACTAAAACACAAAGACTCCAACTTGACTTCACAGTACAGGCGACACCACATTTTTAAAAAAAAAAAGCTCAGTCGACTAGAGCGCCATCTGCTCACAGCTTTGCGTGTTCCACCTCATTGATGCAAATATAACTTGACAATGGCTATACCTACATGTTTAATGATTATACTTATCTATAGGTACTGTAACCCATCCCCTACAACATTTCTTTTCCATCCAAAGGTTGCCTGGAAGAGATCGCTTTTAGCGATAAGGCCGCCCATTGTACCTATATAATTGTTAGTTTTAAGTTTAATTTGTGACAAAAATGTGTTCATTCTGATTTTTCTGTCTTATTTTTAAAATTTTAATTTTAATATTATCTTTCTGTTTCTTTTGTACATTTTTTTTAATATGTTATATTTATATGTATTATTTGGTACAATAAAGCATTAATCAATCAATCAATCAATCAATAATGTATATCAGATTAGATCCTAGACCAGACCTATAACAGATCTAAAACATGGTAGGTACAATATTATTGTTCCGACGTAACGCTATTACATTTGATAACCCACTCTGGTATAACTGTTTGCCTTGTCAATTCCAATCCGTTTTCGAAATATTAACAATATTTCGAAGCCTAGTGCAATGGGTAGGTAAGGTATATAGGTACTTACGTGTACAAATAAACCTTATCATTGGACTACTATGTGCTTACATAACAAATACATTAGCATACAATGCCATCGGTAATTATTTCAGTGACTAAAACCAATTAAGCAGTTTATTAATTTCAAACATAGTTCGAACTTAATTCAACTGAATTTCATCAACGTCTCACTTCCAACGTGGGAGTATTTCCACTGAATGATACAAATTAGTTAAGGCAACTAAGTTTCAAGGGGAGACTAAGGTAGACAAGGAAGGATTAAAAATAAACTGTGAATTCGGTAAGAAAAGTTTAACAAAGAAAATTAAAAGAAAATGTTTATGAAAATGGTAAAAAAGTTAAAGCGCAAGATCGAATACTTCAATGAGAATAGTACGATGAAGGTTTTTAGTCACGTGACTACTACCGCTGGAACTCCTTTTTTGGATAGGTAAGATTAGGACCGAAAGGAAAAAGTATAGGTATAGTAGGTACCCTATCGCTCACTGCCCACTGTGGAGCTCTTTGGCCTAGCTGCATCTGCAACGGCTGGCAACACTTGGCGCCGTCATTATTTGAATGGGTGATTGAAAATTTGTGTGACAAGAAATCCTTTTCGAGCTCCTCCTTGCTTTGGAAGGCACGGTCTGATAGCACCTGACCATACCTGAAAACTCTGTTATGGTTTAGAGCTGAGCCACACTACTTTACGAAAAGATAAAGAACTCTCATCAGGATGAGCTAACCAGCGTAAGAAAATTTAATCACCCTCAAACTCTAGGTGATGTTGAAGGAGGAGGAACTCTTTTTTAACAACAAATATTGTTGTGGTGTTATTATTGTTATTGTGGATCATTGCATTAGCCTAAGTCATCCGATACTCAGGCCTGTGCAGCCACTAAGAACAAGAGTTATTGTCTACCGATGTATAAAAAGCAGAAAGGACCAGGAGAGTTCAAGAGAGATGCACTAGCTCAAATCTGACCAATAAGGATCTGTTGCAAATTCGTGATAACCTAGGACTTTTGTTTCAGATTGTTTTGGCTCATAGTCTTCTTAAGTTGTTTCTACGCAGCTGAGACAATTTTAAGACGATCTCTCAGTAATTACTCTAAAGATGCGGTGTCTTATTCTGTTGAGACTGACTATTTGGAGTGGAACACGTCTTTTCCAGGCGTTACTTTATGTGAATTGTACGATGGAGAAAAAGTTGAACGTTTTCTTGAAGGGTTGGTATCATTTATATTATAGAAAGTTTGTCTATTTAGTAAGCATATTGGTATTTGCTCTACCATGTTTTAGAAGGCGCATTTAGATATTGTTTTTGGTAGCTTTTCCTGATGTTAGACTTACCACAACAGATGTCCTAGGATGACAATCAAAAGTTTCTAAATGAGTCACCAACACGCATGAATTTTGACACTTTAATACATCAAATCTTTTCTACTTCTTTCCTAAGCTCTTCCCTCTTTTTACCACCTAACACCTGTGCGGCACAGCTGTCATTCTTTTTCATTCCCATCTTTGCCCTGTCAAGCTCTAGGTAGTTCATTTTCTTTGCCTCCATCTCTTCCTTGACCTTCCTTTCGTTGTATGACCAAATTATATAAAGTTGACGTTCGTTGTAAGCATCTTATATACTTTCTCCGTCGAATGCAAAGCATGAGCAAGAAGAGTTCCTCTCTTCTTGCCTTTCTTCAAATAACAATATTTTCTTAACAGGAATAATCTCCCGAAAACCCTTATGCCATTCTTACAAGAGACAATGTTTTACAATGAAACTTGCAAGTCTTGCAATAAATGCAAGCTGAATGTCACCTGCCTCAGTGATATTGAAGGTCTACTTCGACTAGTTAGAGCATCCTGTGAAGAGATGCTGACTGATTGCTGGTGGACTGAGGAATGGTTTCCGTGTTGTGATAGGTAAGAGAAACCTTAGTTTGAAAAAAACATGAAGGTATGCAATAGGTAGGTTTGTATTTGGAAAAGCCAAAGAAATTGTATTAATAAACATACATTTAGGTATGTCTGCTGGAAACGCGTTTCTATCCATTAGAGCGAATCTTAATTTGTATAAACATTTCTTCTAGGTTCATACCCATCGAAACAGAGTATGGACTGTGCTTCACATTCAACTTTCAATTTCAAATTATTGATAATGAATACTATTATATCAGCAGAAAAGATAGTTTGCCTGTATTGACATTTACCACCCAAGAACTAGCATTAGTAAGTAGATTTTATGGTAGCTTTATGAACTGACTAGCAGCGTTCTGCGGCTTTACTCGGATCCCGCGGAATGATCGGTATAAAAAGTGGCCTACGTGGTAATCCAGATCTCCAGCTATCTGCAAACCAAGTTTAATCGCAATCGGTTCAGTAGTTTTTGCGTGGTTGAAGCACAAACATCTAAACTTTCGCATATATAATATTAGTTGGATTTTCCAACTTCCATAATTATTAATACATCTGATGACAGTTAATGATAGTCTAACAATACAACTTGGTGTTATGATATGAAATGTTTTAGGTGAAAATCCATTCTCCTGAAAATGTAGCAGCAGCTGCAAGAGGTAAATCTACTTCTCCATGTGGAAGCTCATCAAAGCAAAGCAACTTTGAAATGATTCTGAGGGTAAATATACAAGCATTTAATGATTTACGCATAAAGCTTAAGTCAACATGATTGCAACCTAAAAAGATCTTAGATCATTACTGGAAATAATCCTAGAGCCGAACCCATTGAGGCCAAGACTTGAGAGTCTTTGTAGTTGGCGAGGGTCTTCTGTCAGACAGAGGGCTCGTCGCACCATGGTGGTTTTTAGTTTTATCAAGTACTAGCAGTGCCCGCGATTTCGTCCGCCTAATTTTTTGAAAATGTTATATAGCCTTTAGCCTTCCTCAATAAATGGATTATCCAACACTGAAATATTTTTTCAAATCGGATCAGCGGTTCCTGAGATTAGCGCGTTCAAACAAACAAACAAACAAACAAGCTCTTCAGCATTATAATATTGTAAGATAAGATAATCGGCTTTGCTACATCTTCAGCTGTAGGGCTATCGGAAACTTTGCAGGAGCCTCGAATATACTCCGGATTTGACCTAAACTAGTAACAGCCTCAGCTTAACGCAACATCCAAGGAGAAATACATCTTCCAGAATTCACTCTCAATAAAGTTAAAACTCGCATCTCTTTCTGACAGCGTCTATACCACTGGACCACATGTGACACTTACAAGTTCTTGCAGTATGTTATCTTCGTGAAATTTTGTTGATTTATATTTCCTTGTAACATTTCTGGGTATATCTTCTTTAATCCAGGCTGAAGAAACCATAACTGATGAAGCAGTCCATTCTATATCCCAACACAGTCGCGATTGTCTGTTCAAGTATGAGCTCCCCGACAATACGGTCGACTGGCCTTTCGAGTACTATTCCTATGACTATTGCCTTTGGTACTGCAAGGCCATGGTTCAGGCCCGGCTGTGTAACTGCACTCATCATTTTATGCCGAGACTTGGGTCTGAAAATGGTAATACCACTGATCACTGAATTTCATCATCACCATCACCATCCGAGCGATGTCCCCGGTTGGATTCCTCTCGAGAACCCGGGGTCCGCTGAATTTCAATCATTGATTTTCAATGCTGGGATAACTGTTCATTCGACTTTCCAGCAATGCTCGTAGGGATTTCTTGTGTGTGGTTTGTACGCGTAATGATAGGGCAGATAACATACGCTTTAGAATAGGGTACAATTCTGGGAAACTTATTGTATTCGTGTAGTCTTTAGGGTTAGGTACGTTACCCAAAGGGTAAAAACGGGACCCTTCTTCTTCTTTTCGTTTAGTGGTGTGGCTCACCTGGTGTTAGAGTTTTCAGGTCGCCCTAAGGCCTCTAACTTGACCTAATGACTGCTATCAGAGATAACAACCGGGACCAACTGCTTAACGTGCCTTCCGATGCACGAAGAAGCTCGAGAAATTGATTATTTGCCACACAAATTTAACTTAATTTTAATTTAACGGGACCCTATTATTGATACTCCGCTGTCTGTCTGTCCGCCTGTTACCGGCTAGCCTGGAGCTAGAGTCAGGCTATCACTAGTGATGGAGTGATAGACGTTTAACGTTCGAATTGAGTTCACGGATTAATTAGTCTAGTGATCAATTTAGGGTTGCGTACCCAATAGTGATAATGGTACGGAACCCTTAGTGCGCGACTCGCATTTAACCGGTTTTTTTCTTTAGAAACAACGCCAGCGTGTGATTTGATTGGATTAAGATGTCTCTATAGGAAAAGAGGTGAGTAAGTTGCAGTTATCGTGCTTGTTTAAACTCATTTTCCGGGTTTAATCGCGGTGTTATTATTTATTTATTTATTTTAATTTATAACGATTGGGTACAATGATGTTAATGTTAATTATGTCTTCCTCTGAGGAAGAGATCTGTACCTTATATTATAATACTTAATAAAGGCTAAAAATAATAAAAGCAAAGGGATTAAAACCGGAAAATGAGCTTGATTCCTATCCAACATCGCGAAAACAGAAGAAAAATCTAAACAAAATTTTGTTTGTAGATTTGTTGATGAACATAGATTGTGACTGTCCAATGGATTGCGATGGAACCGAATATTATATGGTTCATACATTTTGCTCGTAAGTTTATATTTTTCGCTTGGAATATTACGGACTAGTTGCACTACGCTGTTTCACCCGCGTAAGTCCCGATTCCCCGGGAATATCAAGATCAAAATACCTAAGTTATGTCCTTCACAAAGTACATTATATTACTATATTATAATGTCCTTCTCCAAGGCCCCTTTAACTCACATACCAAAATTCATCAAAATCGGGTTTGACGTGAAAGAGTAACAGCCAGACAGAGTTACTTTCGTATTTATAATATTAGTAAGAAGTAGGTTAGATTTAGCTTATGTATTCCGAGCTATTATTACGAATCTATTGACACCTCATTCATTAAAATCGGTTTTGTATCTTAAGCTTTTACATACAAAACATAGACTGCCAAAATATTACCCTTCCTTTTGGTTTCGCCTTAGTCGGGTAACTAAGAATGAACGAATAAAGATTCAGCATTTCAAGCCAAATTGTATGCCGTAGGTACTTGTCTGGGCAAAATACACAAAATATTTCAACAAAATGTTATAATATAAACAAAGTTTATTTTAGGTATTTACATAAAGTGAGCCATTAAATGAAATAAAATTGGCGCTGTAATTATATCTCTAAAAACGTACCTATATTGTCTGACAAGGTAGTCTGAAAACATGTGGTAGGGAAGCCGAAGCGGGGATTTGTGAAGTCATTCAAGCCCTGAGAATCTGAGATCAAAAATGTAAACAAAAAACTCATACATTTATTTGAAAGTGACAGCTCTTTTTACTTTTTCCTTTGATATTGACAGTTCTTTGTTTACATTTTTGTTGATCTTAGATTCTGAAATAGAGTATAGGTAATAAATAAAATAAATAAATAATAAATAAATTCTGTGAACAACACACAGCGCCATCTAGCCCCGTGGTAAGCGACTAAGCTTGTGTTACGGTGACTAGACAACGGATATAATACTTAAATTTATATTTTATTATTTTTATTTTATTTAAATTTATTTTTATTATTTTTCTTTTGTAAATACATACATATTATACATAGAGGGACCCAGACCAGACACAAATATATTTATTCTATAAGCATAAATACTTGCACCCGGCGGGAATCGAACCCGCAACCTCCTGCATTGCAGTCGCGCTTTCGCACGACGCGCCACAGAGGTCGTCAAAAATCGTCGTAATCTAAAGATATATAATATTAATGATTTATTTCAAGGAGTTCATTAGAAGATATTGAGGGCAGAGGCACAAGAGGAGTGGTACGATTTGCTCAGCTACCTTCGTTCAGAATACGGAGACACCCCATCAGGGATATACTCGGGCTATTTGGTGAGAACTAACTTCTATGATAGCGACCCGCCCCGGCTTCGCACGGTGAACTCACCTATTGTACAATGTACATATCAACCTTCCTCTTGAATCACTCTATCTATTAAAAAAACCGCATCAAAATCCGATGCGTAGTTTTAAAGATATAAGCATACATGAATAGGAACAGACAGCAAGAAGCGATTTTGTTTTTATATATGTTGTGATTTTACCTAGAGCATCCCTCAATAGGGGGAAACAATATCGTTAAAATAATAGTGACCCTTACTACGATACAATTAACGATTTTAAGTACAATTCAGATCGGTATAGTGCTAACTACGCTACGTTTTTTAATTTCTAGTCATTTATTTATTTTCCAGTGGACTTCGGCGGCGTGATAAGTGCGTTTTTCGGTGCATCTCTACTTAGTTTCCTAGAAATTGTTTACATTTTTTATATGAGATGAATGTTTGTACTTACTTGCATGTATGATATTTTATAGGCCTTCATTGCTGCTGACTTCTTTTGTGTTTATAATGAAACTTTTTGACGTATATTATGCAAAAAAAACTATAATTGCTTTTGATCTCTGTGGATTTACTGTGTGTCATTTTTTTAACGTAGATTTTTTTATTTAAAAACATTTTCTGTTAGAGTAAAATCCTAAAATAAAATTACAAGTCTTTTACTGCATTTCATTTATTAAACAAATCATTGTATTGAAACGAAACTTAACTTATAGAAACTTAAACAAACAAGAATGCTGGGTAAATTATTAAGTATTTTCTTAATCACGATACCATTATCAATTGAAGAGTTGGAAACCAAAGATATGAAACTGGGAATGCCAGGTTGGTAATCAGTCTATTCAATAGTAACTTCTATGTAGGTACTAAAATATTGGATCTGGGAACTAATCGATTGACAAAATCTAGTAACCACCAAAGGTTTTTAGGGCCCCTGTACTAAGACTCTATAGTGTCCGTCTGGCTTATTTATTATTCAGGTGCTCCCAGACTTACAGCACCAAAACGCCTGAGGAGCCAGAAAAAGGGCTAATACAATCTACACTTTATCTACATCTAAGTACACTAATCTACACTAATATTATAAAGAGGAAAGATTTGTATTTTTGTGTGTGTGTTTGTATGTTTGTAATGAATAAACTCAAAAACTGGTAGACCGATTTAAAATAAAAAATACACAAAATGAAAGCTACATTATCGTGGAGTAACATAGGCTATATTTGATCACGATATTCCCATGGAATCGGTACTTACGAGGGTGAAACCGCGGGACGCAGCTAGTTTTCATTATAACGAACTTAATTCTTAAATACCAATTTACCGATGGTACAACCACCTGGCCACATATCACACTTTGCTTTATTCCATTCATAGAAATGACGACGACCTAGTTTAACCCTAACTAGTTTCCCTTGATATTCAACCCCTAGGTGCCTACGTTTCTACGTTTCTACTCTGAAATTCAAGCATCCCCTATGTAATACACAGTCTCGGAAAATTGGTTTTCGAGATGTACGAGTAGGTACATTCAGTCGTGAATTCTATGTCACCTCTGACTACCGTAACGCAAACGAATATGTAGATTCCCATGTCTTATTCGATCGAACTAAATTGGATAGACTGGTAGACTGGTGGGTTATTGTGTTGGCTTCGTTTCAGAAACCCAGCACTTATTGTGTTGGAATTTTATCTAGGTATACCTACCTAAGTCAATGAAAAAATCTATCTAGATTTTTCTTCTGCTTTCGCGATGTTGTTGTATTAAAATTAAACTTATTTTGGTTGCTCAAAGTAATCAACGCTAAGCGATTTAAATCGAAAAATAAGTTTATTTTCAAAATATATGTATCTATCCATGTTTTTTTTTGTGAATTTAGAAATTTTAATCGCAATCAGTTCAGTAGTTTTTGCGTGATTTAAAAACACCAACATCCAAACATGCAAATATGTATCTGAACCTTCTGATTTATAATAATAATTGATTGATAATATTACAGGGATGTATTATTTGGTATGTAAAATGCTTTAATCTACACCAAAATTTAAACTAAAATTGATCACTGAATTATCTTGGTAATAAATATTTAGGAAATTTTAAGAAAAGAGCTCGAAATTCTATGATAAACATAACAAACAATTAAATTAGCATGCAATTGCAAAACTTTGCAAAGGATCTATAAAAATGTTAGACAACTTTTATCAAATCCCTTACCACAAGTACTAACTATTTATTGTTTCGGGCTAGGTCATGAAACTATAACGTTCAAATAGCAGATGGTGTGGAAATCCGAAGGGTTTTACAACGCTCTGTTAGTTTGATCAGCGAGTAGAATCCTTTTTACGTCTGATGTTCCGTGGCAACTAACAAAACTAAAGTTAGTTCTATAATATTTTACAAGGAGAAATGCTGTGTAAATTATCTCCCGTGGCAGGATTCGAACCTGCGCCTCTCGCTTGCCGGGCGAGTGCGGTAACCACTGCGCCATCTCTTTGTAAAATATTTGTAATAAAAATGCCTTGAGTAATAAAAACATAAGAAATATTAAATTGATATTTTTTGGCATAAGTTTTTACTAAAAAAAAAAGTTAATTTCTTGTCAGCCATAAGGTTTTGTTACGACATTTCCTATTTTATTTATTTCTTTTGTGAAATTGACTCTTTTTGTTTTGTGTTGAGTTGAGAAAAGAACTATCGGTGCTTGTGCTTAGTATTGTAAAATGCTTCTTCCAGAATTAAATGTCCCCGGTGGGATTCGAACCCACGACCTGCAGATCACTAAGCTGCCAAACTACCAACTACGCCACGTGAACTCTAGTCTCCGGGATCAAATTGAGGAAATGATAAGTGTTATTTATTATTGACTCTAGTGCCGCCATTTAACGGTGATAATTTACCCTACGGTATTTGTAGTTTTAAATTTAAATTATTCCTAGTTTTTCATACTGGATAGATGGCTACGGCGGCGGTTATTACCACCGGTCTAAGTCATAGCGCCATATACGCCAAGTGGCATCCCGTTAAGTAAGAAATATGAAACCCAGAGTGGTGTTAAAAAAACTTCCCCTTCCCCGTCAAATTAAAATATAAATGATGGTGAAATAAATGAGTAGGTTGATCATTATGATTTCAGAATTATCATAATTTTATTTTATTAAAGGATGGCTCACGCTAACCGTGCCGTGTCCGAGCCGAGCGTCTGCCGTAGCACGGTAAAGTATTTATTTATTATGTACATATATTTTGTATGGACTATGGACTTACGTTATATCGAGTAGCGAGTGACTACCGAGCTACGGATAACGGACCGCGCTACGCCCGACACTCGGCTCGGACTAGAGTGAGTCATCCTTATGCCGTACCGAAAGCGAACTCATTCGTAGGTCAGTACTTAGACCGGTCTAGCTACTAAGAAACTCAGGAAACCATTAGAAGTTTTACTAATTTACAGAAGTCACGTTAAGTAGGTAGCTTTTTTGACAGAATAATTTGATACTTAAGTTGATCTGTACTTTATTTATTCACAAAAGAAGTAACAATAGAAATTATGCATAAAGGTGCCTCAATAACTCTTTCGAGTTTTCACTTACGTTTTGTGATTAAAACGAATACGTAAGTAATCCTTGAATTTGTGCGATTGATCACGGAAAATCTGTATCAAAAGCTTATCTGAAAAAGCTCCTTTATCTGAGACACATGCGACATGCTTCATTTCCCTCCAAATTGCTTCGATATCTTGATGTCAATTTGCATTTTCCCATGAATTAAGATATTGGTTTCGGATAGCTGATACGAAACAAGAGATGGATGTGGATATTAGGCAGGAGCTACCTACTAGGGACGTAATCCTGAATAGAATAAAGCAGTCTTTCTTTTCATCCGTCTGTTTCTTTGCGAATATCTGAGCAAATTTTTTTTTTGTTCTGTGTTTTGTTAAAGTTTTCAATATGACTTAAGGCTGAATTTTCATTCTATAGATGAAATATAACTGTGAAATAAAATCGAACACAAATAAATTGAAAAGCCTTCTAACGTCTGATTGTTCTGAGTATATGTACTTCCTTGGTCGTACGTTTAAGTGTAGACTTTTGCACAGCGATAGGTAGGTGTTCGAAAAACGCTGACGAAGTCGCGGGCACACTAGTGTTTGAATTAAAATTTATGTCTATTTTGAAAATGTATTGAAATTCTTTTTGTCTCGTCTTAGGTACTAAATAATACATTATTTGACATCCAGCTAACTGTTTCTGTCTATGCAAAGCGGCACTTTATCTACGCGAAACACTTAGGGGGACAATAAATCTTTGTCAATTGTGAAGCGAGAGCTATATTTTTAGGTTCTTTGAGATTTATGTATGAGGGAAGAGTCTTGTTTTACCATATTAATCTTGGGACCTATCTGCCAATAATGTATGAATGATTTTTTATGGAATTATGGCATGAATGTGCATATAATTTTATGGCCTTCTGACATATGCGATACTGTTCTAATTACCTAAATTAATTTTGGAGGTAGGTACTTTAAGTAATTACCTCTCCTACTAATATTAGTAGTAGTATTATCCTACTAATTTTAGTTGTAACAACAAAGAAATTGAATTGCGACTCTATCATTCAACTACATTATCGTTCGATCGAATGGTGCCACGATCCTTCTCATCCGAGCGAAGTTTCCGGTGGCATCACATTGTAGGTAAATATTATGGAGCGTCTCCTGCTATTAGATTTGCCGCCTGCCTGCCAACCTTCCTTGAGATCAAGCAGTTGACCTGCCACCGCGCGGGGAGAATTCCAGGTTCGCTAAGTTTCCCAGATCCCTTAGTAGCTGTTTACCACACCCACGGGTAACACAATTATATACCGGGGATAATATTATATGCCACAGGGATACGGCACGGTTATAATGGTTTGGTGCTACGATCGATTTGACGAAAAACCTACGTATATTAAAAAAATGTGTAATATGTATTTTTTGTTTGTAATTAGGTAATTAATGTAAAACCCTATTGTACAAACCTACCTTTTTGTTTGTAATTAATTTATGTGAAAACCTATTGTAATCCATTCAATGTTTTCACATTAATTAATTACAAACAAAAAATACACATTATACATTAAAAATAATTAAATTAGGGCTCACACAGATAAAGCAGTAGGCAAAGCAAGTCTGTCGGTAAAATTTCAGCACCCAGCACACTAAAGGTTTCCTGGAAAAGATCGCTTTAAGCGATAGGCCCGCCTATTGTGCCACCTAGTTTCAAGTTGTGTACGTATGTTTTCTTTGTACCTATTGTACTTAATTCATATTATAAATAATTATTCATTTATTCACACGTAGGTACCAATCTAACCCTACGATTCTACAAAAAGACCCATTGACCCGTTGTCATAAATAACTGAGACAAATGTGTGTTTGCTTTCTATTACCATTAGGTAGTACACCTAGGTATATAGCCATAACAGCACAGTACCTAAGTGCATTTCCATGTTGTTTGTTATTTATGGACTGAATGTGGAAAATGGATTCCATTGAATTCTGAAGTACGATTCTACTGCTTCCATATTTACAATGGTAATGTTTCTCAGGAAAAACTAAAGCTCAATATACTCGATGACACTTACACTGACACTTTACCTAAATCATACCACTTCTTCAGCACACAAATAAATAAATTCGTGCATGTGTGCTGTAGGTGTGGTCTGTTTTAGGTAAAGTGCAAGATTTAGTGTCATCGCGTATTTTGAGCCTAACACTATATCGACTGGAACCTTAATAAAAGCAGCAAAATTTAGCAGTACCTTTATGTTACTACTAACTAGCTGCGCTCCGTGGTTTCAACCGCGTAAGTTCTGATCTCGTGGCAATAAAGGTAACCTATTTGTTATTCCAGGTCTCCAGCTATCAACATTCTAAGTTTCATAGCAATTAAATCAGTACTTTTGCATGAAAGAGTAACAAAACACATACAAACTTACATAAATAAATATTGTATGACGTTACACATAGCGCAATCTAGCCCCAAACGAAGCACTATAGGTTTGAACTATGGGTGCTAGAAAACTTTCGTGTTTATAATATTAATAATATCCATTGTTTATAGAATTTAAAACCTACAAAGATTCCAACAGAAACACAAAAAAAATCACTATCTAATGAATCCGAGTTATATTTTGCACTGAATCTACGCGGAGATTTTCCACCAAATACGACATGGAAAAAGGGGAAATAGGAAAAGGAAAATGAAGCGAGCTTTTCTTAGCGTAATCCTACCGTTTATCTTGGGCAGGGACAGATGTCACGGAGTTATCCTCCGTTAACTTAGACAAGTAGCCAACAACTGCTTGGGCTTATAAGAGAACTAACTATAGTGGCGCCCTGTGGTTTTTTACGTTTTAATGTACCAAAAACACAAATTGCAGAAAATTATATCAAGGAGACAGAACACACTGCTTGTGTAATGTAGACGACGCAAGCAGTGTGTCATGTCTCATACAGTTTCATACATTACGACTCAGCGGTACGTGCACATCTACGCTTACGTTTACGTATACGCATCCGGTCTGCTCCAGCCTTAAGTCTTGTTAAATTAAACACTAAAAATTTCTTTTTAATTTTTGTATGTAGCTCAAGGCTATTTTATTTAGAAAATTTATTTTAAAGGAAAAATAGCATTCAAAAATTTTCACTTGCGGCGAGGCTTGAACTCGCGTCTTTGGGTCAGGTCTTAAACACTAAACTTAAAATTAGATTAATTATTAGTTGCCTAGCAGAGCTTTAAGATTTCTTTCTATAATTTTATGTAATTTGTGGTTTTGGTACATTAAAACGTAAGTCCTATCTATCTTTCGATTTTTTCTTAAATTTTCGCAATGTTATATTGCAATAAAATACATTTTTTTCGGTTTTAATCGCATGGTATTTATTACTTTTAGCATTGTTTCAACGCTCAACGTTTCGAGACCTTTACAGGTCTCTTTTTGAGGATTGACAATGCTAAAATTAATTATTTACGCGATTAAAACCGAAAAATGTCTTTAATTTTTATCTATCTTAAAATTAACCTCTATCCTTATATACGACTCTTTTGGGCAGTCTACACAGAATAAACAGACAAAAATATACTTCTACATTTATCATATTAGTTAGAAGTCTGAAAGAAGAATGCCTTGGCATCTGGGTGCTAAACCTTTCGCACGCGCCACAGGTAGTAAAGTCCCTACTTATCTTGCTATTTCTTGGACCATATATTTGGTTTATTCTATTTGGATCCCAGTTTTACTGTCCGGTGTAAAATTCCTAGAAAGAAAAATCAGTGAAATGAACAAAAAAAAGTAGGTTTATTATGAAATCGAGAAATGTTTTCTTGCATTTTCTCTCCGGTGGATTTTAGCACATTGAAATTAACAAAAAAAAAAGTAGATTTAATAAGAAAAGAGGATGCCCATTCATGGGCCCAGTTTTGGCGCCGTGTCAGAACGTTATGTAGTTGTAAAAATATATTTTAATTTTCGAGGTTAATTTATGCGATTTGTATCATTTTTTCACCCTAGAATCATAAATGGTACTATAATAATAATAATAAGCCCCCTAAAACCCAACCACACGCCCTGATCGACCACCTGATCATCGTAGGGGGCGGGCAACATATACATATAATTACTGGATGGCTAACGTGGCAATGGTAACCCATCAACATGGAGACGAGAAGTAAAGGTAAACGTTTAGGACCGCTTCCCGGGGGCGATCGCCAAGGCACGCCTGGAGCCGATGCTGGGCGTTCCAGCATACGAACCATCGGTGGTAGAGAGTTGAGACGGCGGGCTCCTACCGGGTCACCCGAACAAAGTGACAGCCGACCATCACCCTCATCCCCATCATCCACTAAATCTCTTTTCTCTTCTATTCCTTCTTCTCCACCTTCTTATCTAAAACCTGTCACTAAACCATCTTCTGTTTCTTCTTCAACTCGCTCCCATACAAAATCACTAACCGAAAACGTTGCGCAGTCGTCGGCATCAACTGTCGATTTTACAGCGCCCGTTGAGGTTAAACGTACGCGTCAAAGATGGACCAAAGAAATGAATACCTTTATCCTGCGTACATACTATATTTTAACTTCATTAGAAAAAGACACCATTTCTTACTTAGCAGATTTACATAACAAATTTTGTGAGCGATTCCCAGATGTAGATGTTAGCAGACAACGAATAGGAGACCAACGTAGAGCCATAGAACGTAGTAAATTACTAAATACATCAGAAATAGCTACAATTAAGAAAGAAGCAGAAGAATATTTAAATAGTTTAGTCAAAGAAAGACCTAACACAACAGTTACAAATATATCACTTACACAAACATCGCAGCATCAAACACCAACAATCTTAAATACAGGACAGAGAATGCGGTGGAGTACAGAATTAAATGAAGAAATTATTAGAGGGTATTATATAATAACAGCAATTGAAACCAACAAAACCGCATATAGAAAACTCCTTCACCAACATTTCATAACTAAATTTCCCCATCTTTCCCACGTTACAGAACAAAGAATTGCAGACCAAAGACGTTTAATTATGAACAATAAACTAATTGATGCCAACCGGTTAGAACAAATAAAATTAGAAGTTAGTAACAGTAACCCCATAATAGCCGAAACAATCAATAGTCAGAATTTAACATTAAATGATACAGCATCCACCACAAATAATAATATAGAAAACCAATCCGATATCCTAATTACAGAAACTATTCAACAAGAACAAATCCCAGAGAATATAGATCAGGACAATTTGAATATAGAGAGCACATTTAATGAAGCCTTAAATTATTTTAAAAGCACTGACCCGATGAATAGACCTTTCATACCTAAACAAAAAACCTCTAGAAAATTAGCGCAAATAATAAATTACATAAATAAAAACATTCTTCCCTTTCATATCAATAGCGACACTTCTTTTGAAACACATCAGATGGTTTTATACACAGCAGCATGGTCAGCGGCAAAATCAAATGGTACCAGACTAATTATACCTCCACCGCCACCAAATATAGAACCACATAATAGAATTCATAAACCAAATTGGCAAAAGAGACTTGAAAGTAGAATCAGCAAATTAAGAAGGTATATAGGCAAAGTTACACATTACATAAATGGAAGTAGAAGCAGAACACTAACAAACGAAGTAAATTTTATTTTAGAACAATACAGACAGCACACAATACATGAAGAACCAAACACACAGCTTTCCCAATTTCTAGATACCCTCAAACAAAAACTATCAGTCTATAATAGCCGACTTAAAAGATATTTAGCCTGTACAGTTAGAAAAACTCAAAATAACCAGTTTAGTAATAGCGAAAGAAAATTTTATCAAAATCTTAGACATCAGACCACAAACGAAACTCAAAGAAACATGGACAACACGGGCACCCAATTACCGAATTCTACTGAACTGAAACAGTTTTGGGCTGGAATTTGGGAACATCCGAACACTCACAACGAAGAAGCACAGTGGATTCGAGAAGAACAAGTAACTCATGAAGCTACTGAACCGATGAAGTTTGAAAATATACCGATGCAAACTTTTCAGTCTGTTCTCAAAAACCTACATAACTGGAAAGCGCCCGGCCCAGACAATATCCACAACTATTGGTACAAGAAGTTTACATATATTCAACCTTATTTATATCACCATATTAATAATTTCATTCAGAACCCTAATCAAATGCCTGCCTATATTACAGCCGGTATCACTTACATGTTGCCAAAAGATCCAAAAGATACAATCAACCCTGCCAAATACAGACCTATTACTTGTTTGCAAACCGTTTATAAAATCATAACTGCTTGTATATCTCATTCCATATACAATCACCTACAATCACATTCCATACTGAAAGAGCAACAGAAAGGATCTAGAAAGTTAAGTCAAGGATGTAAGGAACAGCTTACCATAGATTCTGTTATTTTAAAACAAGTACAACAAAAGAAAAAAGACCTGTATACCTCATATATTGATTATAAAAAAGCCTTCGACTCCGTTCCGCACTCATGGTTAATAAAGATTCTTGAAATTTACAAAATACATCCTCAAATCATAACATTTCTCAAACAAGCTATATCAACTTGGACCACAAAATTAAAACTTACCCTAAACGCTAAGACCATCGAAACAGATAATATTCAAATTAAACGTGGTATTTTTCAAGGTGACACATTTAGCCCACTGTGGTTCTGTCTTGCTTTGAACCCCTTATCTAACATCTTAAATTCAACGGATTCCGGCTACATATTGCACAATAACTCTAACGAATCACAAAATAATACTTCACTCGATTTACATAAGTTTAAACTAAACCATTTACTGTTTATGGATGACATTAAATTATATTCAAGTACAGAGAAAGAATTAGAAAAATTATTAGAATTAACTGAAATGTTTTCACGGGACATAAAAATGGACTTTGGTATTGAAAAATGCAAAATCAACGCAATCAAAGCAGGACAGAATTATAATATGCACTACCAACTACAATCTGGCAATACAATAGAACCATTAGAGGAAAACGAAACATACAAATATTTAGGATACAATCAAGCGAAGTACATATTAGAAAAAGAAACCAAAACCAAACTTAAAAAACAATTTCAACATAGACTTAATAGTATCTTGAAAACCCATTTAACTTCAAAAAACCTTGTCAAAGCCATTAATACTTTCGCAATACCCATACTCACATATTCTTTTGGAATCATTAAATGGAATAAACACGACCTAAAACAACTACAACGTAAAATAAACACTACAATGACTAAATTCAGAAAACACCACCCTCGAGCTTGTGTACAGCGCCAAACGTTACCCCGATCTGAAGGAGGCCGAGGAATAATTGACATCCATAATCTACATAGTAAACAACTTACAAATCTCAGAAACTATTTTCATAAAAAAGCCGACATTTCAACTCTACATACAGCAATAACCCAAAACGATAAAAAGCTCACACCTCTAAACCTTAGCAACTGTAATACCCAACACTTAGAAAACCAAATAACACAAGAAACAAAAATAAATGAATGGACCCGTAAGGCTTTGCATGGAAGGCATCGCCACGATTTAAGCCAAAATAATGTCGATAAAGTTGCATCGAACGCCTGGCTAACTCGTGGCGAGCTCTTCCCGGAGACCGAAGGTTTCCTTATCGCGATCCAAGACCAAGTAATAGAGACCAGAAATTACCAAAAATATATCATTAAAAACCGCAACCTACCAACAGATTTATGTCGCCGCTGCAATAGCACTTCAGAGACAATACAGCACATTACAGGAGCGTGCCGGGCAATAGTACAGACCGATTACAAATACAGACACGATCAGGTAGCCAATATTATACATCAACAATTAGCTTTAAAACATAAGTTATTACCGCACAATATCGCAAAACCTTACTATAAATACACCCCTGACACCATTTTAGAAAATTCTACCCACAAATTATATTATGACAGAGCAATACTTACAGATAGGACGATACATTACAATAGACCAGATATCACATTAATAGATAAATCAAACAAGACTGCGTTACTCATAGATATAGCTGTACCCAATACCCATAACATTCAAAACACTATAACAGAAAAGCTCACCAAATATTTAGAACTAAAAGACGAAATTATGCGTATGTGGAAACTTCGCAGTGTCACAATAGTCCCTATTGTTCTCTCAACTACCGGTGTTATACCTAAGCAGCTGACCCAATCGTTAAATACACTTAATTTGCCTAGTTTTACAATAATTAATTTACAGAAAGCCGTAATTTTGAATACATGTAGGATTGTCAGAAAATTTTTACAAGTAGAGTCACAAAACAATCTTATTCACTTGGCTTAGGCCCGTGAAGAAGATTTTAAATAACCGGTGAATAGCCGAGCAAAAGAAAATATAAAAAGAAAATAATAATAATAATAATAATTTATTTCTTAAAAGTTCATTTACAATGTTCTTACATCGAGACTTCCCTTTAAGTAATCCGTAGATACTTGTAGTGGGAATGTCCCGCAACTTTCCTTAGACATAGCAAGCTTATGAACTAGATTAAGATTTAATTTTAATGCACGTGTGTGTGTATGTGTGAACGTGTGTGTGTGTGTGTGTGAATGTATGTGTGTGTGAATGTGTGTGTGGTACTAATTAAACGTTTAACTGAACTACCGCCTCCGCCATTGCGTCTTCCATATTGCACCAAAACGACAAAATAATCTAAAAAGGAGTTTCTATTACGATAAACTCGAAAGTTCGCCTGCTTACCCGACCTCTTTGGTTCGATTTCAGCTATATAAATAGTTAGATTTCTCATTATCCAGGGTGAATAAAAACTAAAAGTTTTTACAGGATAAAACCACAATGAGGAGGAACACTAACTTTTATCCCGGCAGAGGGCGTTTGTCGACTAATCTTAGGTTTGAATTAAGAACTGTCAAACAGGTGTTTTGTACAACTCTCGGCGGACTTTCGGCGGGAAAGCGGAGACAACATGTCGTGCTCTAATTTTATTTTCGTTAAACTATGTTGTAAACTTGGTTAAATTGTGTAATTTTGGTGGAATCTTATTCAATTTAGTTCCGTGAATGTGCACAAGTGTAGTGAAAACAAAATTGAGTGTTAAACATGGACTTTTCGTTGTTTCGCGCCGAAGCTCCTTGAAGGTTATAGTAAAGTTGCCACCGCTTTACCATAGCCCCTGACTTGAAACTATAGGCCCGATCGGGCTAATTTCATGCAAAATACTTGATACTGGCAAGATATACAAGATGTACGACGCCAAAACTATTTATAATAAGAAGAAATAAAACTTGACCCTGGCTGTTCCAAATTGGCCATATCGGTCTCAGACCGAAATAAATAATAAAAAAAAAATAACTCTCGGCGCCAAATTGGCCATATCGGTCTGAGACCGAAAGAATAAAAAAAAACTCGGCGTTTCCATTGGTCATCATCATCGAAAAAAAAAAAGATCATCTGATGCCAGCGCCATCTACTTACAGCTTTGCGTGTGGCACCCCATTATGTGCCTATCGTTCAGACACGTGTCTATTTTTGGGCATTTTCTATATGGGCCTGCAGCCCCTGGGAAAATGAACAATTCCTTCGGACATGTTTTCTTGCATTTTTTCTCCGGTGGATTTTAGTTAGCGTTCAGCTCGCGTTTTACCCATTGATCTCAACCTTAACAGATGTATGTATGGCATAAGAAGGAAGACAGTTGAAACAAGCCACTGACTCTACCTCAAATTCAATGATACTTTTGAGGTTTAAAGTATCATTTGAATGCTTCGTAGCACCTGCAGCTATTGTCATTTCATTTTTGCGATGAACGTAACAATGTCATCAGCGCTGCAGTGGATTTTTATATGTATTTCGCGTGAAAGTATCATGAAATATGGTTGAAACATCACCTCTATACTATAAATAATGGTTTTACCACAGCTTACCTAGTAGTTGTGCGGCTCGGCGATGTTTTACCAACTGAGTTACGGGGACTCAGGTGCTAATGTCACGTTCCCCTAAGTATAAGATGGGATTATGTTTTAAAAACACCATTTCGTGAAATTTTAATGAAAATGTAACAACATGTAGGCGTGGAGTGGTTCATTTATAATAAACTATGCTGCGCCCCGTGCTTTCACCCGCGTAGCTCCCGATCTCGCGGGAATATTGGGATAAATACCGGTAGCCCAACCTACTCCAAGGTCCCATCAAAATTCATCAAAATCGGTTCATTAGTTCCTAAGATTATCTTCATCAAACATTTCATCCAAACTGTTCCTCTCTATAGTAAAATTAGTAATTTTCGTAACCTCAAAACAAGCGGAATCGGACAAATCCTTGTACAACTTGTTTATTCCACGAACTCTTTTCAAAATAAGTTTGAATATAAAATAAAAAAATCGGATTTTCAAAAGTCGGTTAGCAAAATTACGCCTAGACGTCTACACAACCCCGATCGTTGCTTCATTGCCGTATTCCAGACTTCTTTGTTAGTGTGCTAAATCTCAGACCACGTCGTTACTTACGATCTGGCGAGATAGAGGTCAAGCGCTCATCTGTCTATCGGTTGTAAAAGAAAAAAAACAACAGAATGTTAATTTCATTAAAACTCTAAGAATATTATTATCAGACGAGAGCAAAGTCAACAATATTCAAAAGATACCTACATAATTAAAGTCCTAAGCTAACATTTTCATATTTAACGGTAAATTGAATCTTTAACGTTCAAGCTTTAATTTTATCTTCGTTTATTAATCAGAGTTCAATAAATCACAACTGAGATGTAGGTACTGTAAGGTAACACAAGTGCTTTTATACGATGTAGGTAAAAGGACTTTAATGCTGCTTTTCCAAGAGACGCATAGCATGAATAAATGTGTTGGATAGAACCAATCGAATCGCTCCATATACCTAGGTCCGCTGCTGGTTGATAGATGTGAGGGGCTCATTATTTTTATCCCATAAAGGAACTAATTAAAACCATTTTTGAAATCCTAAAATTTTCTATAACTTTCCTTTTCTCGCATGTCCACTGATATGTAGGCACAAACCACCATGAGCTGGCACCAAATAGCAGGCGACCCCGCGGCAAGCCCAGGAGGAGATGGCGGGATGAATTGCACTCGCACAATAGTAGGGTTACCAGAAAAAAAAAACAAAAGTCCTGAGAATAGTCCTGATTTCCACCAAAAAATCCTGAGATTTTTTACACTTTGTTTTTTATTCCATGCCTACTTATTTACAACTAGCAGATTCCCGCGGTTTCACCTGCGTATGTCCCGATCCCGTAGGAATATCGGGATCAAAATGGCCTATGTTACTCATGGTGAATGTAGCTTTCTAATGGTGAAAGAAATTGAAATCGGTCCAGTAGTTTGGGAGATTACCCCCAATATACATACATACATACAACATACAAACATGTTACCAACGTTACCTTTTTATAATATTAGTATAGATCGGGCCGTTTTCCCTCGAGAGTGGCGGTGCATATGGCGCATTACCCACGTAAAAAGCGACGTCGGTTGCCCTGTGTGTAGGAGACCTTATTTTGTTTTTTTTTCGAAGTCGGGTTTTATTTTTTTTTCATATTTTCGATACTACTTCTTATAATAATGCGAATAAGCATGCAACAAGTTATCTAACGCTGTGCAAAATCCATTCTTAAACAGACTGCCTTGATTCTCTTCGGCTCAGCAACAATACTTCTCTGGTCCTTATGTTTAGGTAGACTTTTGCACAGCGATAGCAATAGGTAGGTTTTCAAAAAGCGCTGACGAAGTCGCAGGCACAGCTAGTTAGATAGGTACTTACCTAAATAAGTGGTAATTTTAATCGTGCAATTATTACCAAATGATGATTATATTTAGTTTACTAGAAAATATTTTTACAAGGAGAAATACATCATCAAAAATCCAATAATCTAATTTTCTAGTAAAAATGCCTTGAGCAATAAAAACATAAGAAATATTTAGTTTGTTTAGTGTGTTGGGTCCATTGTTATTTATTATATATGTTATAGGCAATGTGTATAATGCAGACATTCTATACATTTCCTAGGTATTGTATAGAATGCCGGGGTCGTCCAGGCAATGTGTGAAATGATATTTAATGTTCAAACTATTTTACACTTTACCTAGGAAATGTATGGAATACCTAGGCATTGTATAGAATGCCGGTTGACGCATAGGTAATGTATGTAACGTGTTTTTTTGCGTAGACAGCGTTTCGATTTTTATACATCACGCCTTTTTTATTTACAGAATAAGGCGATAGCAATTAGCAGGGGGTTTGGGGGGTACGTATTCGAATAGGTATCTAATATTAAAATATTTACAGTTAAAATCCCGATGCTATCCAACTATCTAAAGCACGGAAAAACTAAACGGAGCACCCCGACTTGGTTAGGTTAGGTTAATGTTAGAACATGATTACACGCAGCGCTTTGGAGAGCGAGCGAAGCGAGCGTGCCGCGGCAGCGGTCGCCAAAGCGCTTTATTCTGTAAATAAAAAAGCGTGATGTATAAAAATCGGACTGTATATGAAATAAATGTTAATAATGTTTTATTTATAGTATTAGGCGCTTCGGCGACCGCTGCCGTCGTTCATTATACACATTGCCTGATGCGCTTCGGGCATTTTATACAATACCTAGGCAATGTATGAAATTAATCGTATATTATACACATTGCCTGAACGTTTTAGGCAATGTATACAATGCCTAGGCATTCTATACAATGCCGGATTATACACATTGCCTATAACATATACATTAATGACTTTGTTAATTCCATTCCCCATCCAATGACATTATTTGCTGATGACTGTACAATTTTATTTATGACGGATAATGACAAGAACAATAGCATAGAAGTTGACATCAACAATAATCTGAAAAATTTAATGGAGTGGCTAAAACAAAATGACTTAAAATTAAATTTCGATAAAACTATCATTATGAATTTTAAACAAAGAAAAAATATTGACTTAAATATGGACATAAATTACTTAGGGAACAAAATTATTCAAAAACACAATACTAGATTTTTAGGATTGCTAATTGATGACAAGCTTACGTGGAAATTACACATTGATAATGTTACGAAACGACTTAATAAGTTTTCGTACGCCTTATTTAGACTGAGTAGAGTTGCAAGTATGCCAGCTTTATTAACTGCATACCATGGGCATGTTGGATCTGTTCTACGTTATGGAGTCATATTTTGGGCGAACTCCACGGACAAGGAAAAAGCTTTTAAGGCTCAAAAGCGCTGCATCAGAGCAATGTGTGGCCTAAAACGTAGGACTTCTTGTAAGATTTTTTTCATAAACATGAATATATTAACGCTTCCCTCGTTATACATAAGTGAAGTAGCTCTTTTTGTAAGCAACAATAGCAATTACTTTGATATTCAGACTAGTGCAAGACGAGGTGACTCTTTGAGATATCGGTTAAGTAAAACTCATCTTTTGCAAGTAAGTGTTTTTGGCATGGCACCATTAATCTATAACGCAATATATAACCCCAAGAATATCCGTGACATCGAAAATTTGAATGAATTCAAGCATACCCTAGATAAGTTCTTAATCAAAAAAGCTTACTATGAGATTAAACAATTTTTGGATGACAAAAATAAATAATAATAGTGAAGCAGTACTTGACAAATGTGAACTAAATTATTATAATTGTATTAACTATAAAATTAATTTGACGAGATATTATTATAATTATCCTATGACGATGTATAACTATGACTAAAATGTTTGTAAATAACTGCATGTATGATTTAAATTTCAAGGGAAACCTGGTATTCCGGCATTCAGCTCAATTTTTTGCATTTCGTTAATGTTTGTTAGCTTCTTATTCAAAATTTAGATTTGTTTATACTGGAAGGTCAAAGTACTCATACAATATTGTTTTTTTTATTTTTTATTTATCTAAAATTGACGATTATTTTAAGTGTATACCATGTTTGTATGCCCAAGTGGTAGGACTAGAGATACTTTAATTTTTAATTTGTATACCATCTATTTGTACCTAGATCCACAAACAATAAATCATTTCAAATTTCATTTCATTTCAAATTTCAATTTAACTTTTTAGTGAAAAATCTTTAATTTGGTTGGTTTTTGGTTGAAATTTCTAAAAATCTTGAGATTTTAAGATATTCACGAAATCCGTCCGCAATCCGGTGATCTGTAGGGTCTAGACCCAACTAGCACTAGACAGGGAAGAGTGGAGAGAAGGGAGGAGACCTTTGCCCTGCAGTAGGACAAAACAGGCTAAAAATAAATAAAATCATTTCCATTTCTGCAACACACACATTAAAAATGTCAATATTAGATCTTTATTGAGTCCACTTTTGTTACCGTCTGTACATATTCAATTTATTCGGTGTTAATTTCGGTTACGTACCTTAGTTACGTACCCAGCATTTGAAATGTTTATTTACGAAGAGAACGTGATTGAATGCAATAACATTATATCGTGTAACAATTGGGATAATGAAAATGAGAACGCGCACATTTCGCTGAATATAAATATTTTCATAGGTTTTATTATGGACGAACTCGGTGGCCTAACTGGGCCCGCCGATGTTGTACAGTCAGTCGTAGAAGGTAAGCGACGCCTGGCGCGGTTTTTCCTTGGGCGAACAGTAATTTTATCTATTGGTAGAAAAACATTTTCTCGAGCTCCTCCGTGCTTCGGGGCGACTCGTTAAGCAGTTGGCCCCTGTTGGTATCTCTGATAGCAGTTTTTGTAGAGTTGTAGGTAAAATGGAGGTTCATCCTGAAGGGCAATTCCCGTAAATCACGCGGGCGAAGTTGTTGGCAGAAGCTAGAAATATTAAGTAGGTAGGTATAGGTACTATATGGTACACTAAGTACCCATACGTATATAGATTAGGAGGTGGAAGTTGGTTATCTTACTTCATTAGTACCAAGTGGAGACTTATATGGTGGAAAGAGTAGTAAAAGTTATGCCTAAAAAACTCGGTCAGCCGCGATTCAGCCTGGGCCCGTCTGAACTCAGCCCGTTTTTAGGGGATCAATCGGGGTAGGGACGGGCCCAGGCTGACTCGAGGCTGACCGACTTTTTTTAGCATAACTTTTACTACTCTTTCCACAATATAAGTCTCCACTTGGTACTAATGAGGTAAGATAACCAACTTCCACCTCCTAGTCTAATACTTTTTATGATGTGTTGATGAGTAAGTACCAAGGGTAGGTTAAGAAAACGTACACTAAAATAACTATTGAATTATCGCTTTCCGTGTCTAGTATTGGTTTTAGTTTGTAGGTTGAAGATTGTAGTACGTCTAATACAGATTGGGTAAGTAAAGTAGGTACCTATTAGTGTTTCTTATTTGATTTATTTTTCTTCGAAAGTTGTATCTATACGTACATCGTGTTCCGAGGAGGGGGTAATAAGCCGAAAGGGGGTTATTCAGACGTCTAGGCGAATAACTTTTGTTCTACAACTTTTGGAAATTCGAACTTTTGTTAGAAAATAACAATAACCCCCTTTCGGCTTAATACGAAGGAGCACCCGGTAAATATAAAAATTCAATGTCCTGACTCGCAGCGCAGAGCCCAAATAATAATAATAAATAATAATAAATAAATATTGCATGACGTTACACACAGCGCAATCTAGCCCCAAACTAAGCACTATGCTTGTACTATGGGTACTAGACAACGGATATACTACATATTATACTTTTTTTTTTGTAAATACATACATATGATACATAGAAAACACTGAATATCCCATGTCTTCGGACCGTGGTGAGTCCTAGGTCATGTTGGTTTCCTCACGATGTTTTTCCTTCACCGTAAGAGCGATGTTATTAGCGCACATACCTTTTTCTTAAAGAAAAAGACATTGGTGCGCGGTCGGTCTGGATTCGAACACACGACTCTCAGAATCAAAGCCGGGGTATCTACCACTAGACCAACACCGCTCTGTCAAACCGCTAGTCTTAGAGACATGCAATTTGGAGAGTCATTTTAAGTAATAAGTATGTTCTCTGTGGTTTGTATGGATCCACTATGAAAGGGTTTTTGGAGAATCCTGCGGGATTGGGACTTACGCGAGTGAAACCAGGAGACAGTGGTAGTCCACCTATGTATCTTAGCTCTATATAGGGACCATTATAGGGACTTCCATAAAATAAACGTACTAGCAAGAAAAAGAGCCTTATTTTCTAACAAAAAACAAAGATTTATTGTAAAAATGAAAAAGTAAAAATCTCTGGACCATAAAATGCTTGTTTACTAGACCTTGTGGTCCCTTACTGACCCGAGTGAACTAAGTGTTTCGCTACATTTAATAAAACCTTTGGCGGGGTTACCACGTGGGGATTATCCTTAGAAATTGTAGCACGGTAAGTAGGGCAATCTAGTTATAGCTTTAGGTAAAATCCTCTCGGGAATATTGTGTTGCTCTGTTTAAACGTGCGGAAAATTTTACAAATCTTTTATGAAATGTTCTAAACAATTATTACGATCTTGTTTAACTTTGTATTTGCAATGCACAAGGGGCCATCTGAGTATAAACTGAGGAATTAGGTATGCTTGTTATAGACTGTAGAATCTGAGTAAATAAATAAAAACCTATGTGTGGTAACCATATCCATTGTGTAGCACACATATCTATCTATCTATCTAGTTGCCTAAAGTGCTCGACCTAATAGTACCCGGCAAACAAGTTGAAAAATTTTGACGTGGAAGGGGAAAGTTCGCGCAGTATACATTTTACACGCGACTTCTATGAAAAATCGACTTTGCGCATCCGTCATTTTTTTTTCTAGAAGTTTACCGGTTATTATTTCTACTTTTCTTTTAATTATCCTAAACGCCTTTAAATCGAATTGTTAATTGTTTTCGGCAGGTGCGCAAAGAGAGTCTT
Source organism: Idaea biselata (assembly GCA_958496205.1). Taxonomy (NCBI): domain Eukaryota; kingdom Metazoa; phylum Arthropoda; class Insecta; order Lepidoptera; family Geometridae; genus Idaea; species Idaea biselata. The sequence continues at coordinate 12,648,745 of OY292400.1, read as the reverse complement.
AAAAAATAAAATAATTACAAGTTTTTTATTTAGGAATACATATTAAATTTATTTACATAAACATTTTGTACATGTTAACACATTTAGGCAATATTATCATCAAAAACATGCTTTTAGACAATATTATTCTGTTGTAAAATTTTAGGTTGATCTAGGTAAGTAGCTGCCTACTCTATTTACAAATATAATTATGAAATTGTGGCCTCCCTTAGAACCGTTCCTGAAGGCATATTAGAACATCGAAATCGTGACCTGTAGCTAATAAATTATCTCCAGCAAAAGTTTGAATACTTTGGACGTTTTTAAGTGTGGACAACTTAGGTATATAATAGAACTACTAGGTATACAAATTATAAAACTAAGTAAGGTCGACTCGCCGAAGTCCGTCGTAGGAGGCGTAACCGTCTACCTTTCGATTTAGGGCTTTGTGGCATGGGTAACACGGACATATGATCTATGGGCCAAAGAACGTATCTTGCTCTTGACCCATAGACCATATATTTTGCTATATATGCCCTGAAGCCCTGACTAAATCGTGAGGTAGACGGAGACGCCCCCTATGACGGACTTCGGCGAGTTGACCTTACCTAAGTAACATAAAAAATAACTTATTCAGATACTTTTGAAAACAAAATACAAACGGGAACGGCCGTTTCTCAGAAGGCCTCTCTCACTAGCAGTTTACCAGTTTGCAAGTGGGTTCATGGTGGGGAGGGATGCGTGGTGCAATCCTAGTTTTAGTATCAACCTATTTATTGTAAGCATTGATTGTAACAATTTGTGTAGAGAGAAATAAACTATTTTTATTTTATTTATTTATTTAGTGTGGGGGTTGCCTTACACAGACACACACTCCTTTTCAGAAACGCCCCTATGCGTGACTTAATACTTTGTCTTGCTCTTGTGAGATGAACAAGAGCTTGAACTTGATAAGCGATGTCGGCGAAAATGAGACAAAATGTGAGTCCGTCCACGCCTAGGCTAGGGTCGTTTGTGAATACGGCTGTAACACTCATTCACACTAACAGAATAGAAAACACAGAGCGCACGCTGTGAATACCTCTGTCAGTCAAGCAAGAGTGGTGTGTGAAGTTTCGCTTAGAACTTCTACGAGTACGACCCAAAGTAGGAAGGAAACTAAATGAAGTACAGCTCGATAAAGTTTGAGTTCGTTAAACTTCGTGCGAACTTTCCTAGCTTTAATATAAGGCTTAACTGAATAAATTGCGGGATTTCCGTTGTTCTGGGTCAGCTTTGTTCATTTACCTACAAAAATGTTTGCGGAACGGAAGAAGTTGGTTGGTCAAATACCTATATTTTTTCCATAGAAATATATATACGGTATGATATATTAATAATACAATGGTTTAGTTTTAGTAATTTTTATTTTAGCATGATTTAATTAATTATTATTTTCGTATTTTTTTAATTAAATACATTTTATTTTATTATTTTAATACAATGGATAAAAGTTTTCTAATTTTTTTCCAAAAAATAGGTACGGTAGTAAGTCTGGATGGAGAGAAATAGTCTTCAGAACTACTGCGCCTGGACTGAATTATGATGATTATTTTGTAAATAGAAAGTCTTATTGATACGTGTTCATAATTAGCTACTGTTATTTATTTCGTTATCCCATCAAATCCGAACCAATATTTTAAATGTACCGCACTTTGAATAATTTATAAACTTTTCAGACAGTAACTCCTGAACCAATTGTGTTGACATAATGGTCTTCCTGTCGATAGCAGGAGTAAGAAATAATACACTTTTTAAACTTACACGATTTCCATCATTATTATTAGGACCTACGTGTCGTAAAATCATACTTTGATTATGTAGTACTTCTTATCTCGATACACCCACGGAAACCACCAGCACCTAGGCATCAACACCAATTCATAGTCAATACTTGAGTTTTGCAGAACCACTTAGAGTCGTATCACTTTGCTCCGTAGATCAAGTGGTTGGCGTGACGAGAGTCTCCTTTTCTTTTCCAGGTGGACTGCCTCCAGGGTCCTCACAACTGCCGCTGTTTATTGCTACCGATGTTAAAGGGACCTGCGGAACAGATAACAATTGATTTTAATTTTTACAGTGTTTTGTCGCGCCACGTGCCTCAGTCGTAAACACGAAAAAATGCAATCCCTAATTTCATCTCGAACGGTCACCTGGGCGCAAGCGATAGCGCGTTACATCGTCGTGTAGGGTAGGGTGCAGAGTTTGGGAAACGATTACAAAAAACTTATATATACCTACTTATCTGTATCCGTATCTAGTCACCGTAATACAAGCTTAGTAGCTTACCACGGGGCTAGATGGCGCTGTGTGTTATTTACAGAATTTATTTTTATATAATTTCTGTGGCCTCGTAGATTCAGATTAATTTATAGTTTTTATGAGTATTACAGATGATATTATGATTCCTCGATGCAATATAAGTACCTACCTAATACCTATCCATTACACGATATTGATTGAAAGCGGAATTTATAAAAAGAAACTGTTGGTACGAAAAGGAGGTTTGTAGACAGTATTACTATCTTATGAATGAATTTATATCCGGTATGTACCAAAGCCGAGACTGCTTTAGTGAAATTGCACTACTTTTGTAATGTTAATCCTACTATGGGTCCTTTCTAGCGGTGACACGACTTTGTACGAACTTCAGTCTAATATCCAATATACATATACGAATAATAATAATGATAACAACAACCTAATTGAGAACCACGTAATTTTTTGTTATCTAGCCCCAAACTAAGCACTAGTACTTTGGGTACTAGACAACGGATATATACAACGGATATCTGTATTATGACGATTGTAATATAAAACATGATAAAAAAATAATTGAAAAAAAAAACCCCATGAGTTTCTTGTGGTTTCTTCTCATCGGAGGGCGCGTTCCGAAACCACAGTAAAGTAAAATAAAATCTCGACGTTTCAAAACGTACGTATGTGTGTTGGATCCATATTTCAATTGGAGAGGAAACTCACTAGATTGATTTATTGATCTCAGAATATCGTCTGTGTTGTTAATCACCATGTCGAATTATTCCACTTAGCACTGAAATGTTCACTTCAACAATTAACAGATTACGTAAAACGTTTTAAAGACAAACTCAGTGGCATGTTTTGATTTTGAATACTACCTTCAAAATCAAAACATGATCGGATGATCGAATGATGGTCAATTAACTTTCTTTATTGTAATATTGTTTTAAATTAATTGTTTTAAATATTGTTTTATGTTTAGACAACTTCTAATTTCTTAAACTAATGTTTGATGTGACTATTTGTAATTTATCAGTTGAATACAAAACATAATCACAAAAAAGTAAACCCTCATGAGTTTCTTGTAGTTTCTTCTCATCAGAGGGCGCGTTCCGAAACTACACTTCATAACTAGCTGTAACTCGTTTTTTTAATCATTTAAAAATAATAATAATAATTGAGATTTGAATATTTAAAAATAAAAAGTTGTTGAAGTTAATTTTACGTCACTTTGCCAAGTTGTTTACGCCCCGGTATAAAAAGGGGTGTGAACAAGACTGGAGAGCAGTGTGAAAATTATCGTCGACGAGTCAACATCAACTTGAAGTTTAATTTGGTAGATCCTTACAAATAAGAAGTACCCAACCACAAGAAAGAAATTAAATACAACTAATTAAAGAACCATCTTGACCTAAATTAATAATTATCTAACTGAATAATCAAGTAATCTTACTCAAAAAGACTGAGACTTACTTGGACTAAGAATAATCGACCACCAAAAGACTTAAGATCTAACATCAGAAGTGCTGGAGACGAAGCCCATTGTCGAACCCGACCCTGACATCGGACCAAAATTCTTTGACTATCTTCCTCGAGACAACAATAATGGTAATGTAAAACAATTTCTTACTTTCCTGACGGTACAATTGAATTTTTTTTTTCCCTAATTTTGTGGTTTCGATTTATGGTGATTGAAATGAAACAAAATTCCGAAATTAACTGTTAGCCACCCATACTTTTCAATTGAAGTCCATCATTTGAAGTGGGCCGAAAACTAGTTAGTAAAGTCAACAACTGAACAAATGACACTGATATTTTTTTTTAACAGATTAAGCCTCTGTAGTGGGCCAGAACTGATTTTTCTCGGACAGTTAACTATAAAATTTATTTGAAATATCAGTTTAGTTAGTCAATACATTACTTATACTAATACTAATATAACGTTGTAGATGAACTGATCTTAGTTCTGTGCAGGACATCCATGATTTGAAATTCAAAATTAATGTTTTTTTAACTTGTAATTCCCAAATGTTTGATTTTACGCTCTAAAATTTTGCGTACAAGCATCCTACGTCCTTCATTACCACATCTAAAATTTGCTAGCGATATTACTGTCACGCAATTGGAGTTATATGGGCTCTTAAGATGAACTCTGAGACGAGACTATCGTCAGAATAGCCGAGCGAGCTTAAAATAAATAAATAAATATTAAAAAAAAAACTATATGATTTTAAAATATTAAAATTTACTCAATATTCCATTTCAACTAAACATTTTTTTTTCTGTCTTTCTAAGACTCTGTTAAACTATAAATGTTTTTTAAAATTGGACGTGATTCTGTGCTGTTTTTTTTTGTTTTGTGCAGAGACAAAAGAAGAAAACGAAATCATTAGCTGCCGTGGTAGCCGACCCGACCGCCCCATCAGGCTCAATCAACGGAGAGTATGAAAGCCAGTACCGTGGCCTCTTCTGGGTGGTCCAGCTGCTTCTTCATCACATTTTAACTTATTTTTATCTATGTATCATATGTATTTACAAAAAATATATACATGTAGTATATCCGTTGTGTAGCGACGGACAATATTTATTTATTTATCTATATATTTTACAAATAGTATGGTATCTAACATCATATAAATAATTTATATACCAAAAGAAAAAAAAAAAACAAATACAAAAATGAAAAACAAATACAAAAAAAAAAACCAAATATAAATGAATATAAACAATGTTGTAAATAATACATAGAGCACCAAAGAAAATAATACATAGAGCACCAAAAGAAAAGAGTGTAGTTGAAGCACCAAAGAAAAGAGTGTAGTTGAAGCACCAAAGAAAAGAGTGTAGTTGAAGCACCAAAGAAAAGAGTGCAGTTGAAGCACCAAAGAAAAGAGTGTAGTTGAAGCACCAAAGAAAAGAGTGTAGTTGAAGCACCAAACATTTTTTACAGGTAAAAAAAAAAAAAAAATATACGCCCAGAGCACGTGCGTATACGCAGAATGGCCGTGTTGGATCCATATTTCAATTGGAGAGGAAACTCACTAGATTGATTTATTGATCTCAGAATATCGTCTGTGTTGTTAATCACCATGTCGAATTATTCCACTTAGCACTGAAATGTTCACTTCAACAATTAACAGATTACGTAAAACGTTTTAAAGACAAACTCAGTGGCATGTTTTGATTTTGAATACTACCTTCAAAATCAAAACATGATCGGATGATCGAATGATGGTCAATTAACTTTCTTTATTGTAATATTGTTTTAAATTAATTGTTTTAAATATTGTTTTATGTTTAGACAACTTCTAATTTCTTAAACTAATGTTTGATGTGACTATTTGTAATTTATCAGTTGAATACAAAACATAATCACAAAAAAGTAAACCCTCATGAGTTTCTTGTAGTTTCTTCTCATCAGAGGGCGCGTTCCGAAACTACACTTCATAACTAGCTGTAACTCGTTTTTTTAATCATTTAAAAATAATAATAATAATTGAGATTTGAATATTTAAAAATAAAAAGTTGTTGAAGTTAATTTTACGTCACTTTGCCAAGTTGTTTACGCCCCGGTATAAAAAGGGGTGTGAACAAGACTGGAGAGCAGTGTGAAAATTATCGTCGACGAGTCAACATCAACTTGAAGTTTAATTTGGTAGATCCTTACAAATAAGAAGTACCCAACCACAAGAAAGAAATTAAATACAACTAATTAAAGAACCATCTTGACCTAAATTAATAATTATCTAACTGAATAATCAAGTAATCTTACTCAAAAAGACTGAGACTTACTTGGACTAAGAATAATCGACCACCAAAAGACTTAAGATCTAACATGTGTGTATAATATACGTTCTAAATGAATAAATTAATTTTGAATTTTGAGTTTTGATACTTCGTACATACTTCGTATGTATTTTACTGTTTTTTTCCTGCCAGTGACAAATTATTATTGTTATGTACCTACTTTAAAAGTTTGTATTTTTTTTTTCCTGCCAGTGACAAGTTCTTATTGTTATGTAAGTTTGCCTAAAGTCCGTTGAACGTATGAGTACCTACCTACGCTGTACGAATGAGCCAAACTGTATTAAAAACTTGAAAGTTTATGAGGATGTTTTAAGTAAGTTATGTTTGACTCCGGCACACTTTGGCTCTTTATTGCTGCGAAATCGAGGTAAATGACTGTGACAGTAAGTAATTTTAGTAAGAATATTACCCGTTTTATTAACGTAAGTAGACCTAGTTACCTAGGTACATATTTAAACTCTTTATTATAAACAGCATTACAATCCTACTTCTTCTTATCTGAGCGATGTTTCCGGTTGCATCTCTCTCGGGAGCCCGGGGTCCGCTAAAACCTCCGAACTATCCATCCAAAGGTTGCTGGAAGAGATCGCTTTAAACGATAAGGTTTCGTCTATTCAAAGGTTGCCTGGAAGAGATCGCTTTTAGCGATAAGGCCGCCCATTTCGCCACCTAGATATAAGTTGTTTTATGTATTTCTTTGAATTGTATTTTTTATATTGGTGTTACAATAAAGAATTAATCTATCTATCTATCTATGTGGGGTCGGAACAGTATTACAAAAGTACTAATATTTGATAATAAAACATGGCTTCTAAACAGCTCCGTACTCTTACCAACCTATTAACATCGGTAATGAAAGACTGAAATAACTTCAGGAATCATTAACGCTGGCAAACCGCGTTGTAAAGTGGTATTCTTTGTTGAAACGACTATTATTTTTTATGTCGCTCTCTTTAGGAAGAAAAATAACGATAAGTGAAATACTTATTATAACGAAGAAAGCCTTTGGAAAAGTAGAGTAAGGATGATTTAATCGGTCTGTAGTAGGCATCGAACTCCTACCTTACTACTATAATATATTATAGTAGTAAGGTATACCAAAACCTGTTGCTCATATTTTTAAGGGTTTTTTTTTCTTACAACATGTTAGCGTTTATTTATATTTCACTAGTTGGTACGATGGACAGTGTAATGAAAGATGTACCACGTGGCGGTCGCTCGAAATTTATTATTCAAAAAAATGTTTTTAATAAACCCCTCAGGACTTTTAGACGACCTCGGTGGCGCGTCGTGCGAAAGCGCAACTGCAATGCAGGAGGTTGCGGGTTCGATTCCCGCCGGGTGCAAGTATTTATGCTTAAAAAATAAATATTTGTGTCTTGTCTGGGTGTCCCTCTATGTATAATATGTATGTATTTACAAAAAAAAAATAATATAAGTATTATATCCGTTGTCTAGTCACCGTAACACAAGCTTAGTCACTTACCACGGGGCTAGATGGCGCTGTGTGTTGTTCGGAGAAATTATTTATTTATTTATTTATTTAGGTTTTAGATACCTATAGGTAGGTGCTTAGGTACAAGTCACTCACTATCAGAGCACTATTGATATCTAGACGAACGATAAACTTCGAACGAAAACTAATTCAAATCCTCCGCGGAGCAAATAAACGCAAAATCAACTGACCAAGCAAAACGCTGAGCGCGATTGGTATTGGAAATTATTCAATCTGTGAAAATGCGATTTAATAAAATTATTTTCATTTTCTAACAAAGAGCTGTAATATCTACTATATCCAGCTCAAAATACATATACCTATAGCTACCTACCGGTGCGAGAGCGTGGTGTTCGCGTTGTTGCGCGGTGGGAATTTTGGTAACATTCTAGCGTCCATGCACTATGTTAGGTATAACACAAGAACCGGCCGCGGTAATATCCTTCATGAAATATTCCGACTTCCATTCCAAGGCTCGTGGGGTCGAAATCCGGCCAACCGCGACCCCTGTCTTTATCATTAAAATATTTTAAAGTGCGCTATTAACATCGCTATTACGGTAAACATTGTGAGGAAACCGTGGACTCACTACAGTCCGGAGTAGGCTTCTGTGGCGTTCTTCATGAGACCGCAGTCAGACACTTACCTGGTGTGTTCTGTATTTTATGGTAGACACAAGTACCTACAGCTAAATAGTAAGTTTACCTACAGCTAAATAGTATGTTTACCTACAGCTAAATAGTATGTTTACCATAGAAACAGCAGTACATATATGTGCGTCGGACTGCCTCGGAGGTGGAGACAAGGTGGCGTCGAACCGCAGGTCTAGCTGCAGCATGAACAGTACTGCTACCAGCGTCGTGACTGACACTGACAGTTGGGCTCCTGCTACTCCCACGCAGGTTGAACTACCGCAGCTGGGGATAAAAATGTTGTCATGAGTATCCGTTAATGACGAAATATGGGGGAACGGGAAGGTTTTTCTTTCTATGTTGATAAATGACGTCGGGATTTAAGTTCTACATTACTTCTGCAAGATTGTCAGAATGACAGAATAAACAAATTGTAATCTTTAAACTTTTTAAATTTACACGATTTGTTAACATATTTACATTTTCTCGGGTCTTTAACGCGTATTTTTTTTTCTTACCTCGTCGTTTCAACCATGTTACAATGGTCTTGGCTGGCGAGGGGACTGTGGCCTTATTACTCCTCTCGCGACCACGACCATTACGCGATAAAGACCCGGGAAAATGTAACTAAATTGTAATCTTGATTTGAACCAAAAACTTAGTACAAGTGAGTTAGTAAAAAGTCGCACATCTTGTGTAACGATTGCTTCCTTGGCGCCAATATTTAGAGAACTAACTTTGTGCATGAAAATTGTCCCATGTCCCACTTTGGGCATTAACAAATGAATACTGAAACGTCACTCAAAAAAGCCTAATCTTTTTGAATTTAAAAAGCTGTGAAATTTTTGAGTAGCCTTTAAATTTTGAGTAGTGTTACCGTTAGCATTTTATTTGTCTTGTGATCTCATCACTGATGTTCTGTCTGTAGAATTGGGAATTAAACTATTTTGGTTTCGCTTCTTAGTAACACGGTGTTCCCAACGATGACTGACTCATTAATAACTCCGCCCCGCTCTCGGTGGGAACATGACAAGAGTTAGTAAAGTTAGCAGAAAAAAATAACAACAAAGAATCTGTCGACAATCGATAGTTAGCATTTATAATTAGGTAGGTATTAATCACGTATATTTTTCTTTGCGTTAGATCATTTATATCGTCTACAGAGCCAATGAAAACAAACGATTGACAAAAATAGGTGTTAACAACAAGTAACTGAATAAGAAGTTTAATTTATTTTGATGAAAGTAGGTATATTATAATTGTAAAATTATATTACGACCTCTGTGGCGCGTCGGGCGAATGCACGACTGCAATGCAGAAGGTTGCGGGTTCGATTCCCGCCGGGAGCAAGTATAGGTATATGCTTAAAAATAAACATCTGTTTCTGGTCTGGGTGTCACCGTAACACAAGCTAAGTAGCTTACCACGGGGCTAGATGGCGCTGTGGGAGGTCCACAGAATAAAATTGATTTATTTATACAATTCATATTATTTATTATACCTACCTACTTCTTTATTAAAACTACCTCGTAACAACTTAAAACAGGTCTACACGTGTTTGTTTCATTATTTTCATTCCGATGTTAACTTAAATGACTGTGTCCGAATTTTAAACAGAGTTTTCATTTAATTACGTGAAAAAGCAGAGGAAATGGGACGTGTAACGTTCGGGTTGCTTTGAGCGGACAGGCGTTGCCGCGGAAAATTGACAATTATTTTAAGTTACCTATTCTGTTCTTGCCTTTGCATAATAGAAATGTATTTTATAAGGAACAAAACGGATACCCTATTGCATGTGCAACTATTGTTGCACCCCAGTGTTGCACATGCAATCCATACAGATTTCACGCCATAGACAAAGTATAGAGGAACTAACCATCGGCGATATACAGTGTGAGATTAGCGTTGTACCAAAACGATTGGGTTTTATATTTTCTACGGAGAAATGTACCATCAAGAGATGTCGTTCTTATGTTCCGAACCCCGTCATGAGAGGATTTCTGATGATGCATTTCTACTTGTAAATTCTAATATTTAACAATAATTACACACACGTCCAATCCAGGAGCACTCTATGTTCGTTTATCACCACCTCAATATTATTCGTAATCTAACTATCTAAGTAAATTATAAAAAAACACTTAGTTACACTATTTATAATAACTCAACAACGGCTAAACCGATTTGGTTGAAAATTTTCAGTCAAACTACCAGGAGAACTAGGAGATGGGCATGGGTTTTATGTTGCCTTTAAGGCGGAACAAAGTTCACCGGGTCAGCTAGTATAGTATACAATCAACTTACCCAATATTCATCAAAGACCTGATGCAGAATGTCAGCATGGCTACATGAGCGGCGACAGCTGCAAGCCACAGCAGGGTCAAGGGAACAGCTGCACACGGCGAAGGTCCCAACGCTCGCCACGGCACGCCCCAGTTCTGTGGGGATCTCGTCCGGGAGGAGACCCAGCCGCCGAAGCCACGACTGTAGTACACTGATAAAGCTGGATGTGGAGGGGAAATTATTATTTTTAAACTCATGTAAAGTAAAGCTTGTCATTATGTATTATTTTAATAAAATTTGCGTCAGAGTCACATTTCAGCTTTGGTCAAATATTATTTCGACAATTTTCTGTTTTAGTGTTATCCGCAGCCACACTTCAAGGAGAATTTGTATTTATTTTTCGCTGCGATCAGGCCCCGGAAGAGAACGAACGGAAGGTTGTAGGTTTAAACCCATGGATTTAAGTTCTTGGACTTAAGTCCCGCGGGAGCAATTAATTTTGGAACAAAAATCATGTTTTCCAAACACAAATAGGTACTTATATAAATTTTTATGAACTTGAATTATCGCTTTGTATGACCTTGAATTATCATTGTTATGACCTTGAATTATCAATTTTATGACCTTGAAATAATGAATATAATTAACTGTTTCGAATAGACTACATCTACGAATTGACACGATAGTGTCGTGTCGATGATGTCAAACCCATGTTTTAAAAACATAACCCTTCCTTGCTTTTGCTATTGCAAAGCATTGCTTTGCTATTGCTTTGCCGTAGTCGTGTGTAAATATGATTAGAAAATTCATAACAATTCACAATACCACAGTCAAAACTCTGAAAACTGGTTTGCTTTGTTTGTTGCTAGCAAATCAATGTCAGGCACAGATGTAGTCTCGATTTCGTATTCGGCATTATTTAATGAAAGCAATAATAACTTTCGTGTAGTGAGTTTTCGGGGAAATACATATTAATGCTCTCTTTCATTGGGAAATCGTTCATATCTAACTTCTGTGAAAAGAGTCAGATTCTCATTTTACCCAGTTATTTCTTTTGATGCAAACTGTTTTTATCTTAAAATAATTCAGTTTGTAGACGATAAAATAAGACCGCTATTCAAGTGAAATATGAAGCCAATTTATTTAAAACAGTTTAAAGAGTCTCTCGAGAAATTAAGTTGTGCAAAGTTCACTATCTGCTAAGAAAAATGAAAATATTCTGTAGACAAAGAGCTATATGTATCCATTCACAGACGCCAATAGAGACCGATGAAAACAACAATTTATTTACAAAACTTCGAGCATTCAACAGTTTTTTTAACAATCGTACCTACTTACTATAATTTATACGACATTGCTCAGTAGGCACCGCGCGAAGTCTAAAACTAAGCATCTAGTCTTGTAATATGGATTTAGAGAACGAACAAAATATTAGTTTGTTATACAAACATACAGTCAGTCGCAGGTACCTATGTCACTCGTAGTCAAACAAAACAAATGCATTATTGCGTATTATTAGAATTCAATATTTTATTATAAGTGTTTATTTAAGTGGCTTAATCATGCCTAAGGAAATCGTAGAAACTTAAGTTGTGAGTCACATCAGTCTGGATATCAAGTCCTTTCTCTCGAATTTAGAAAAGATGCCTGGTTCGAATCCCGCTCAATGTCGATCCTGCGTTGTGTTTTTGTAGATGTATTTTCCCTTTAAAATATACCTATTTATATTCCACCTATTAGATAAAAATACCGAATGTCAAATCACAGCACTCAGCACATATGAGTGCCCCCACCAATGTGAGCAAATAGAAAGATGGCAGGTTACCTACATACCTACCTTGTCTCGTCATTATTTGCTTTTACGAATTACCTACGTTCGTCATGAACGTTAAGAGGACAGTCTACTCTTTCTCCATACAAACGTAGTCGACTGTTTCCTCCCTGGATAAAGATATTAGAAAAAATATGTTTATGCCATAAGTCCTTCATCAGCCATGACCATGCCCCTACGTTTTGATTGTTTTCATTATCTTATTTTTCTGATTTTTTTCCTATTAAAAAAAAAACAAACAAAACGTACGTTTATAGTCATGGCAGATATAGGTTTTATTGCATAAACAATTTTGCTCTAATGTCTTCATCCAGGGAGGACACAGTCGACTACGTTTGTATGGAGAAAGAGTAGGTAGATCGTCGTCTTAAAACTCAACAAACACGTATACGTAGACCTAAACATGTAACATTATGATTGTTTTGTCAACAAACAAATTGTTAAAATTGTTCCTCAACAAACTCTTGTTATAATTTTGTTTGTAAGTACTTATGAATGTTTCTTACCAAAAGGACACAAAAGAAATATCTCCCTTTGACATGTTTCTCGTAATTAGAAAAGTGGGGTAATTTTCTATTCATGAATGAAACCGTATGTAGACGTTACGTTGATGAGGTCGTTGAAAAGACTGAACCTATATGTATATTTGTTCCTAACGATTCTGAAGATGTTCTGTTGCTCAGTTTGTTTTTAGTGTTTTACTGAAGCTTTGGTTAGACATTACGGTTTGAAAAAGACAAAATATCGAACCTAATTGTTCATAAATTATGTATGACATAAAAGGGAAGGATATACCTACTCTTTCCTCCATACAAACTTTACAAACGTAGTCGACTGTTTCTTCCGTGAAGAAAATATTATGTTTACGACATAAAATCTATATCAGCCATGCATGACCATGCCTCTACGTATTGATTTTATTAATACCTATTTTAACTTTTAAATTTTTAATTTCTTTCTATTCTAATTAGAAAATGAACAAAACGTGGAGGCATAGTCATGGCAAATACATATAGGTCATCTTTATCCAGGGAGGAAACAGTCGGCTACGTTTGTATAAAGAGCGAGTAAATATTCTGTCCTCTTAATTAATGCATGAAACATTAATGAGTTTTAGAAAACTATTCGGAACGCAAGAAATAAGTTCGGACTTTTAATTTAGAAGGTTCAATTCTTTCAGTTTTTTTCAATAACTATTTTAAAATTTAAACCACACAATGAGGTGGAACACGCAAAGCTGTGAGCAAATGGCGCTCTAGTCGCTTGAGCTTTTTTTAAAAAAAATTGTCGTCTTGCCTGTACTGTGAAGTCAAGTTGGAGTCTTATAGCCTTATTAATAAAAGTGGAATAACGTTGGAGGAGGTTTACTACGTTTTGTCTCTGTCTGTCAACTTTGAAAGCTCTTGTCACGGAAAAAGACAAAGCATGTTATTCCTTCTCCGACCCTACTCCACGTTTATTAATAAGGCTATTAGTGTTTTAGTGTTAAAATTATTTAAAAATAATAATAAAAAACATCGTAGGAAAAAGGCTCCTACTGCTTTGAGGCATTTTATTTAAATATAAACGTAAACATAAATGAAACCGCCGAGAGTTGTGAAAATACCTACTATTTGACAGTTCTTATTTCAAACTTAGATCAGTCGAACATCGCCCTCTGCCGGGATAAAAAGTTAGTGCTCCTCCCCATTAAATAAAGCCGAATACTGAATACGCCATTAAAAAAATTGAGATCACTGACCTTCGAAATTTAAAATTAGTATGAGAATTAAAGCGTATTTGGTAAGTATTTGGCTTTGTTTAATTTTATTGAGGGGTTTTAAACTTTAAAATAGCCATTGGAAATAGCTAAATGAATTAAAACGTAATGTTTTCTAAAATTCCGCGCCTATACGGGGCGAGGAAGCTTCGAATTCAAGGATCCAAGCACATGGGACCAATATTTTTTGAAAGCATCTCCAATTTCGATTGCTGGCTGCTACTTTGGCCAACGAATAGGTATTGCTATCCAAAGGGGCAATGCAGCCAGCCTTTTGGGTACTATACCTAGGGACTCATTTTTGGATTATTAATTTACATTATTTTAAAATAAAATTTCGATTTACATATTACCTATCGATTATTATTTAAAGAAACCTTGTCCTTATTTGAGTCTAAAGTTTGAACCCATTAAAATGGCAGTTAAGTAAGTTATGTTCATTTATTGTCAGCATCGTAATTTCGGGGTCGTAAATCATTAACAATGACATCTGGAGAACGATTGTTAGAAAAGTTATAAAATACTCATTATGAAAATTTAATATCCATTCTGAAGTCCCTATTTTAATATCAGCGGCAATGGGTGAGATTTTCTAAATTGAATTTCGATCAAAATTCCTAGTAGAATCTTACAGTGGCGCAGATAAACTTGAGATCAATAAATGCAACGCTAATATTGGATGGGCGGAAAGCGTACGTAACAGACAGATAGACAGAGTAACAGCTTTTTGAAAATATGCTTTCAAAATTGCAGTACCTGCGACTACTGGTATTCCATCCTAGCGCGATAACCGCTACACCACGGGTAACCCTCCCGCTAGGCCGAAATTATGAAAACACCTCCTCGTGTTCTTGCGTGTAAGGCCTCGTTAGTGATATTTACCGGCGAACTTTGCTGTTCAACTCGCCTTGTGATTTTCCATATTACATAGAAATGATTACAATACAAGATGACATATTCCAAACATGTAAATGTAATACCACACTTAGGAGATACCTACTGCTTTTTGAAAAAAAATACTTTCGAATGACAGAGTTACTTTCACTTTTATAATATTGTTGGATGATATAGATAACTTAAATATGTACGTACTTACTTGCAGCGACGACAGTAACGGCGCCTGCTGGCACACCAAGTCCCAGCGCTGGTTTCTGTCGCTCCTCTAGCCATCCCACAGCACCAACTACCAAGCCTCCAATGCCACAGACAATCTAAAAGATATCAGTTTGAAAGAAATTTTGCTAAGACCTGTAGGATTGTTCACAGCCTCTCGGTTTTATACCGAAATCGGTATGGCTATATCAATGACAAGCCCATAGCACAGTACAAATACTGTGCCTTAGTCATGTCGATCTTCTGTATTGGATCGTTCGGATCGGCTGTAAATGAATAACCTCGTTGAAACTTTTGGTATAGCCACCAAGGACCAAGGACTTTAGATATATATTGATCATTTTAGTGTAGCCTTTGGGTATAAATAAATGGACCATAATAAATAATATGCAATCAATTTCTTTCAATAATATGTATTTGCAAAAAATTCAGTCTGGTCATACACGAAAGTTGTTCCATGGGATGTCAGGAGGTAGCCCTGATCCGGTTTCAGAATTCGTTCCCAAAACCCTGTATAACGCAGCCTAGCAGCAGAAGCGCTATACTTACACAACATACCTACCTACCTACTTAGATAAAAACAAAATTAGTAGATACGGTATATTCTAACATTGCGTGTTCGAAAAATGAGCTAGAAACACCTACATGCATTTTCATAAAATTATTGTATTCAAAAACATTTGTCTTTAAGAATGATTCAGGCTTTGTAAATAAGAAAAAAGGCATTCTTATGGATGTCAAAAAGATAATCGCAGTGTGACAGCACGTGGCAACGGTTCGACATACGACTGAGGCTAGTGCGTCAGCTAGACGCAGTTTTATCGTCTCATTTTCCGAGACTAGGTACCGTATCTTTAGTTTTTTTGTTTTAATCTAAGCCTACCTACGCGTACGTACCGAACCGAACTGAAACTGCTGACATTTTTATAGTCCGCCCCTGTTTTGGTATTTCCGTTCCATTTGTTCGACGGTGAAAATTACTGCTGAACTTTATCGAATTTACCCGCTGTTAAATTGTTACGGTTCACCAAATTAATTATCTGTGAGAGCCTTAGGTATAATGTTAACAGCTAGAACTGTGAAGAGATGTGTGTTTCACACTCTTTACTTTTACTTTATTTAATGACTACGTTGGCCAACAAATAGGCATTGCTATCCAAAGGGGCAATCCAGTCACTTTGCCCATTGTGGGTTGTGGGTCTTTCGAAAACGGTTCCACATGTTTTGAAAATTTTGCAGAATATCGCTAAAGCTTTTGAAGCGTTAGTGACTTTTCACTTTACAGATTAGGTACAACCGCAACAGTTCAGTCAACCAATTTTAATTGGTTCAGTTAACCAATAATTATCGCACTATTATAGATTAAAACTAATTTTAATTGTTTAACTGAACTCCTCAGAAGTCTTACCTGTAGCACTCTAACCCTCAATGCTATAGCGAAAGGGTACAATTTGACGCCTCCAGGCAGGGGGAGGTCAGTTTCATCCCCTCTTGACGCGCCGCTAACTGCACTGCACACCGACTGCTTTCGAGACCACATCGCATTTGCATGTAGAACTAGAAAAAGGTTAAAATTGAAATTAAACTCATTATTCGGTTTTAATGGCGTGGTTTCTATTTTAGAAAAAAAAACAATGTATTCGATTCGTTTGAACCGAGCGCCGAGCGCCAAGCATATTTTACACACATTGATATAGGTATATATATAAATATCAAATGTGTGACAATTATTGTGTATCTAAAATTCAACTCCATATGCGTAAGTGTCTGGTTAGCACAGCGCGAGCGGTCTTGTTGCATTGATTTTAATGTAAAAAGCAATCCGTACCGAAGTTCGATCATTGCAAGCGAAATTAGACCTTACGGTGTAAACCCACTTTTATTGTTGATAGTACAATGTACAGACGGTTTCGTTACTCTTTTTTATTACTATTTGTAGAGAAGATGTAGAGAAAAAGATAAATCTTAGTCTATAAAAGGTAAATGTATGTGTGTTTATTGCTCCTTCACGCAAAAACAGCTGAACCGATTACGATGAACGGTATGTAGATACATAGCTGGGGTCCTGAAAAAACACATAATGCTACTATTGATCCAAGTATTCCCGCGGGATCGGGACTTACGCGGGTGAAACCACGGGGCAATACTATAGCTGAATATAAAATGTCAAAGGATATTCCCATTTCGTAAGCTCCCGCACCCTCATCAGGGACTTATCTCTCACGAGCTTTTGTATTGAACTTCGACATTTGTGAAGGTAAACATTTTAAAACTTTGTCAGCGTTTACGAGAACGTTTCTATAAAACAATTTTTGGAAAAAGCCAATATAGGCACGTATACATTTTTTTGTTTCAGTATCAGGTCATGTCTTCATTCAAAGCTCAAAACCCGCGATAAAAGCTATGCAATAGCTTAAAAGTTTCGAATGAGTTCACTTATTTTTGTGTAACCTATAATAACCTAAGGGATATAAAATGTCCCTTAGTCTCATTAAGTCCTCTATGTTACAAAATCCTTCTTCCGATCCAAGCGATGTTCCCTGTTGCATCCCTCTCGGAAGCCTGGGGTCCGCTAAACCCCCAAATTGTGTAGCTACCCAAGCGAAACATCGTCTTCGAATACTTCGCGTTACAACGATCTACCCGGCCACATACATCGCGTACCTACCTACACGAATATTCGCCTTAGCCTGTGCAAATATTTATGCTTGAAAAATAAATATTTGTGTCTGGTCTGGGTGTCCCTCTATGTATAATATGTATGTATTTACATAAGAAAAATAAATATAAGTACTATATCTGTTGTCTAGTCACCGTAATACAAGCTTAGTCGCTTACCACGGGGCTAGATAGCGCTGTGTCCCCCCCGAAGGGTTCCCGTCTTGTCGTGGCGGGGAGGCTTAGTAACCTAGGCTTGGTCACCCACGGTGAAGCGAAGAGGAACCCACCCGAGGAGGAGCCGCTCGAGCTTCGGCTCCGGCTGGAGGAGGTTTCGGGTCGCGGCAGGAGAGGAGTGTCGGTGTTTCGTTGCCGCTCTCCCTATCTGCCGCGGCCTCGGCGGGGCCGCCACCGTTAGATGGCGGACGCGGTGGGGCTGCAGGGGAAGAGGCGTGTCGGTGTGTCGTTGCCGCTCGCCCTATCCCCTGCAGCCGAAAAGTGGCCGGCGACGGGGCCACAGACCTCACCCGTCGCAGGGGAACCAGGGGTGTCAGACATCCCTGGTTCCCCTAAACGGCTCTTGGCGGCGGACTCGGGGGGGTCAGTCGCCAACTAATGAGCACGAGATGGCGGCGGCGTGTTCACGCCGCCTCTCGAAGGTTTTCCCTGAAAATGGTTTCAGAGAGGAGGCCTGATGAGGCCGCTGTTGGGGGCAGCAACCCGTTCCAATACTCCTACATACATATGTTATAGCGTCCCAAGCTATAACCAGCTAGGGTATGAAGAGATGGGTCCGCTGTTCCGTCCGGCCACCCCGGAGGGCAACCGTCCGGGATCAGTTATAGACAGATCGTGTCCCCAAACGCTAGATTCGGTTCTCTAAAGGGAGAGCTACCCCGTACCAAAGTGGTACTACCAGATGGGTACCAGTGGTACTACTCGCCCAACATGGGTTTGGCCTCGCGGGGGCTGTTGGGGGCAACGGTTGTTTTGCTAACGCTGTTCCCGATGTCCCCGACAAATAGCGGAAAAGACGGACACCAAGGGGTTTAGTGGGTATACCCCGGCCGCACACCATCACAATCAATAACGAGAATTTTTGAAATCGATCCATTCGTTTCGGAGCCTATTCGTTACAAACAAACAAATAAATCTTTCCTCTTTATTTAATACTAGCTGCATCCCGCGGTTTCACCCGCGTAAGTCCCGATCCCGTGGCAATATTGGGATCAAAAATAGCTTATAGCCTTCCTCAATAAATGGACTATCCAACACCGAAAAAAATAGGTTCTATTGCGTTAATAGATACTTTTAACATTTGTTTTTTTTAGTATCTTCAAAAAACAGACACAGACAAACAGACAACCAGAAAAACATAAAAATAGGATCTACTGCGTTAATAGATGTACAATTTATATTTTTTTTATATCTTCCAAAAACAGACACCGCTGAGTTAGGATTTTATTATATGTATAGATATAGATAGAAGAAGATAGATAGAAGATAGATAGATAATATTAGTATAGATTAGTATAGACGTAGGCACCTATAGCTAGTAGGTAGGTACCTAATTACAAAGCGACATTTGTCCTGAAAAAGTCAAACAGAATTTACAACAAAATTTATAAACAGTTAACTGACTAAATAAATTGGGTAGGTAGGTACCTACTTTCCAAATAAAAAGATATTTGCCGATTCAAGAGCCGCTAAAAGCTCTCTTGAACCCGTAAACGAGTTTTTATAAATGTTTTAGATTCGTTTTTGTATTTCATTAAAATCATGAAACGTAAACGTTAAAGTACGTTTGGAAAGTAGGTACCTATTTACCTATTTACCTCCGCATACTTTGCTCATTTCAGTTTACATTTTCCTGGCCTAGCTGCACCTGCCGATCTGGAATGATCGTGCGGGTAAGCAACGCTTAGCGCGGTCATTACTTGGATGGGTGATCGATAATTTGTGTGGCAAAAAATCACTTTCTCGCGCTCCTCCGTGCTTCGGAAGGCAAGCAAAAGCAGTTGGTCCCGGTTGTTATCTCTGATAGCAGTCGTTAGGTCAAGTTAAAGGCCTTAGGGCGACCTGAAAAGTCTAACACTAGGTGAGCCACACCACATACGTAGGTAAAGAAGAAGTCAATAAGTCTCTATCGATCTGTGAGTGATAGAAAATGGTCAAGCATGTTTTTCTTTACACCCTCATAACAGGAAGTCCTGCAAATTAGTATTTATCAATACCAACTTGCAGGACTTCCTTAAATTATTTCCGATGATCTTAACTATCATATTTCATCATTCGCAGAGATGTAGGCACTTATGTAGGCTTTAACCTAATTACAGGACAACCTTGGCCATTTTCCATCACTTGCAGATCGAAAGTCAGTTATTCAGTATTTTTTATGACTGTATTTGTATAACAAAACTGTATTTACCTAACAAAAAGTTTATTATACCCCAAATATTGTGCTCAGAAAACATACTTTTAGACTTAGAGGGATATAAAGCGGGTAAAACCATGGGCCACTGCTATCTTAAAAGAATCTCAGAATATTTTCCAAATTGACGAGTATTTTATTCAAGAAAGAAGTTTACAACATTTCCATTTCTTCTTTTGTAATATTTAATTAATAATTCATGACTTTGTCATTATTTTTAGGGTACCGTAAACAAAGGGTAAAAACGGGAGTCTTTTACTAAGACTTCACTGCCTGTCTATCTTTCTGTCACCAGACTCTCATGTATATCATGAACCGTGATAGCTAGACAGTTTATTTTTTTACAGATGAGGTATTTCTGTTGCCGCTATAACAACAAATACTAAAACATTTTGAAATTAACATTTATTAAGTGGGGCTCTCCTCCACAACTTTTTTTTTTTTTTGAAAATGGTAACAAACCCTTCGTGTTCGCGCACGAGTTCGACTCGCCCTTGGCCGGTTTTTTACGGTTATTATTTGGTATCCTACTCTGCTAAGTTGGTTTGGGGAAGCGACTTTATTAATAAAACTTTAGAAAAGCGAGCGAAGCGAGAATTTAGTTCGCTTTTTGAATTCTGGTTGGAAAAGTTTATAGAATAATGTTATTATGTTTTTTGTATTGTGAATAATCAAAGAAACTTTGTCAAAATTTGTTTTCAGTTGATTTGAGAACTTTAACTATTTACTTCGGACTTATTCACAAGTCTAGGACCTCTCTATCAATTGTGGATAAAATTTTTATACTTCAGCACTTTTATTTTTACCCGACTGCGCGACGCAAAGTAGAGTTACGTGTTTATCAGTCTATGTATGTATGTTTGTTTGTTTGTTTGTTTGTATGTTTGTTCCTTTGTGGCGCTCCAGAGGCCAAACGGATGGACCGATTTTGATGATTCGCACGTCAATAGATTCGCCTTAATCCTGGGAGTGTCACTAAAGACATGACAGTTATCAAAACTCAAAATGGCGATCACTAGCCGCCATTTTGTAAAAAATTAAAAAATAAAAATTGATTGACTATATCGAGTGGGGTATCGTCGAATAGGTATTTAAAAATCATTCTTAGGTTTCCTTGATCATTTTTCATTTAGTTTAATTATTTGGGATCTACAACGACTTAAAGTTGGTTAAGAAAACAAAAGTTGACTGACTATTTCAAGTGGGGTATCGTTGAATAGGTATTCGAAAATCATTGTTAGGTTTCTCTAACCATTTTTCATTTAGTGTTACCATTTGGGATCTACAACGGTTTAAAGTTGTTTAGAAGTCGTACATACCTTAAATTACCGCAACTTGCTGAATAATCCTTAACTTAATAACCCCCTCAATGAAATAATGCGATTGCGATTAAAATACAATAAAATTGATATAATATCACGTCTTGCACCTAATGCTGACTAAAAAGCGCAAAATAAAAAAAAATAAAAAAAATTTAAAAAACCCGCCTGCTTAATTATTGTTACCATATTGACTACCTAAAATCTAGCTCATCGTATACCTTTTCAATAATGGGTCCCGACTGTTAAAGTCGCTATGTTCTGTGACTAATGGACTTGTTTTATTTTCTTTTCAGTTTTTATTATGTATAATGTTTTTATTAAAAGTTTTTTGACCCATTAATGGGAAAGGGGACCCCGGACGACTATTACTATACATATTTGTTATAGCGTCTCCAACTATGACCACTTTGGGTCCGTTGTACCGTCAGGCCACTCCCCGTCAGGGATCTGTTTTAGACAGATCGTGTCCCCATTGATGGGACAAAAGGGAACCACGATCTGGGGTACTTTAACTGGCGCTTCTAGTACCTTCTAGCTTCTAGTACTGGTACACTTCACTGCATCTAGATTTAGAATATGGTGAATTTATTTTTGCTTTCACATGAGAAATGTCTATAGTGTTCTCTTTACCTACACTATTTTATATTCTTATTTATAAAATCACAATCTTATATTTAAAATTTCCATGTCACAATGTTAGTTACCGTACTCCTCCGAAACGGCGCGACCGATTTTTACCAAATTTTATATGCGTATTCAGTTGGTCTGAGAATCGGCTACTATCTATAATTTATAAGACAAAACAACGTTTGCCGGGTCAGCTATAATGTTATAAAGAAATGTGGTAGTGTCTTTATAATGTTCTTATTCGTCTCTCTCTCACGTTAAGTACCTAACGATTCCAAGTTAAAAGCTGGGCCTCTTACTTTAATTCTACGTACGAAAAACGAAACGAAAGAAAATCTCTCATCCGTCTTTCAAAACCGTCAGAAAATTAAAATTTCGGACGGATTGATGAAAGATTTCCTTCTCGAATTTTCGTTTTTCGAAAAGTTTCGTTTTTCAGGAAATAAGAAATCCTTCACGCTATGTAAACCATCGATGGATTTTTTTAACTGACACATTAATGACTCCGCCTCGGTCGCGGTGGAAACCCAGCTTAATTAACCGTAGCTAACAGATAATAATAGACTTGCTTACACAATTTACAGTCCGGCACTTAATTCACATCTAACCGCTTGTGAGAGCAAGTTTGTCAATTAACCCTATTTCGAGGCCTCGACGGCTAATAAGGGCGGTGTAATTTACTTACATAGTAATAACTATATAGGTAACTATCGCCCCGGTATCATGTTTTCCGCTGCGAAACTTAGGCGCGATGCGAAACTGCTTAAAAATGTTTCTTATTTATTTCCACATGTATTACTTACAATAAAATTAATCTATTAATCTTATGTATTTCTTAATCTAAACAAAGTTTATCTGCTAGGCGTACAAGTTAACTTAACGGAATGTGGGTATGTATAATATTGTAAAAAGTTGAACGAGTCGATCGTAGCACTTTTCCGTAGACGTAATTTGGAGGCACGGTAGTGTAGTTAGGTCAGGCACATAATATTGTTTAAAACAGAAAACCCATGCAAGGTAGCGAAACGGGCAGCCTCATATTTTGGCTAAGATGTTGGGTTTGTGATTGTGAAGTAAGGTGCTTGTGGACTCGGGGCGAGTAGAGTTATTAGCTTGGCTCTACATGACATCAGATAACTTTTTGACAGAATATGATCCCGCTTTCGTCTTGGCTACATTTTACATGAAAATGTTTTTTGGGGGTTTCTTGTTCAGTTAACGGTGGCGTTAATAAACAAATAGGAAAACTGATCAGAATGGACCTCTGATCAGATTTTACTGTAGGATGTTTATTGCTCAGAGGCCCATGGATAAGCGAGAAACCAGTACATAATACTAATAACTAAATCAAGTCTTGACACTTTCACAATGTAACACCTACCTCTGTTAATGAGAATTTTCAAACCATAATCATAATAAAATATGTAGGTACGTTAGAACAGGTTCTTTCGCCTTTATATTAGCAATAAATTGACAATGTGAAATCTGTAACTATAGTTTTGCACATAGAGTTTCGCGACAGAAATATGATATCGGCCTGACCCACCTAATAACGTCAATTAGTTATGTAATTGGTTATACCTTTGGAGGTATAAGCATTTATAGTGGGTATAAAATAGGACGCCCTATTTAGGGGGCGTCCATAAATTACGTGAGGTGTTTTTTGAAATTTTCTGTATGGTGAGATGTCGTGAGATTTTATTCAACCCCCTCCCCCATCCTCCAATCTCACGTGAGATTTTTCAAAATGTGGGTTTCTTACGTAAACGCGTGGGGTTGTTATTGTAAAAAGAAAAAAAAAATGCTTCGTGTAAACTGTAGAGTGTGTTCAGTTACCGGAGCAGTAAAATACAGCTCCGGTAGCAGAATTTTTTTTTCAGTGTGTACAATCTGGATTAAATGGACCAAAATAGTATTTTTTTTTGATTTAATCAGAAAAAAATTGCGTGATATTGCCGAGACCCTCCCTCTCACCAACGTAAGATTAGATGAGATTTGACTCGACCCCCTCCCCCCCTTAAACATCTCACGTAATTTATGTACGCCCCCTTATGTACGTGTACTACCTTTTAGGTTACCTTTAACGAAATGTTAAGCGCTATTAAAAGACCTAAGCTACCCATTATAAGCTATCGAGGGTCTTTCATCTTAAAATTATTATTATTCACACCCACATTTCTGCTTATATTAGTAATTGGTAACGTTGTTGTTGTTAACAATGTTGACTGGTAATAGTACATTATGATATAAGTGCGGTAAGTTGAAAATTACAGCCGAGGCGATATTGCTAGCCCGAGCCGTAGGCGAGGGCTACAAGAAAGCAGAGGCTGTAATTATCAAAGCGCACGTATGTCATACGACGTTTTATAACACATTTGCGAGGAAATAAATAAAACTCGGACTTTCTTAAACGAATAAATCTTTAATCACTTGTTAAAGCAGTTAGAAAAATTTGAACAATTTGTGAAATTGATTATTACGTTGCCAGAGTAAATTAATATTTTTTTGTTTCTGTTACAGATGTAATTTACTGTCAAAATGAATTAAATTAAAGAATTAAATGTTTATTTTTTATATTTTATCTCCCAAAGTTAATTTTATTCATAAAATATTGACCACTTTTCTGACATAAAAACTTTTTGATTTGCTTTCTTTGCTTTTTTTTTCTTAAGATTTAAAAAAGTACCGTTGGTTTTAGACGGAGCATGATAAACCGTACGTGTTACCTTATTAGAAAGAAACTCGTGCGTTTTACTTTACGATTACGCACAAGTACGTAATGACATACATTACGATATTGAAATTGGTGAAATAAGAGGCCCTTTACGAGCAAATGTGTTATAAATAACATTTAAAATTACTTGACATTTTAAATTTAAATCCGTAATCGAATTGAGAACCCTTTCCTTTTTTGAAGGCGGTTAATAATCTATACTAATATTATAAACAGGTCACGTTGGTAACTTGTAGGTATGTATGTTTGTATGTATGTATCATCATCATCCGAGCGTGGTTCCCGGTTGCATCTCTCTCGAGAGCCCGGGGTCCGCTTTCCTACTTTTACGTCTCCACTTCGCTTTGAATGTATGTATATTGGGGGTAATCTCCGAAACCACTAGACCGCTTTCAAAAATTCTTTTGCCAATAGAAAGCTACATTATCAGGGAGTTACATAGGCTACTTTTGATCCCGAAACTCCCACGGGATCGGGACTTACGCGGGTGACACCGTGGGACGCAGTAAAAAATAAATTAACAGATACCTACCTACACATCAAAATGTATAGGTACCTAGTTTTCTCATATTTTTAAACTTACTTAAATAGTCAAATAGACGTTTCGGCAAACTGGTTACATCGGCCGAGGTCGCGAGAAGAACAGTTTTACTGACTATATTGTTTTCTCGATAGGTATACTGTTATAGGTAAGTACACATTTTAATTAATTAGTTTCAAGCCTTATTAATGAAAAAAATTGTTTCTTTTGAAGTTTTGAATTCAATTTTTTTTTAAATACTTAATTATCAGGCTACTTACGGAAAAAATCTCAGCGGAACCTTGACATTTTTAGTTGTTTTTAATTAATAGGTAGGTACTGAAGTTGTTTGTGAGCTTTGATACCTACTGAAAATAATTTAGCAAGGACCTATCTGTCTATCTGTATTCTGAGCTGTCCATTAATTTGGGAAAAAAGACAAAATGTCGCAATTTGATTTGATTAAATGAAGCCTATACAAGTCAATTTCACCTATCAACTCCTAGAACAATAACAACATTCTGAGGGCCTACTATGTTATAGTTAATACGAACGAACTAACTATCGAAAATGTCAGACGACCGAAAAAAACGTAGTACCTATATGGCTCTAATATAATCATTATTCGGATCGGACCAATAACTTTGAACCTATAGTATAGACAATTTAATAATTGTATAGGAATTTTGAACGTGATAACGTTCGTGCGTTCGTCCATACAAGACCAAACGAACGAAAAAACATTATTCGCCAAAATATACTTAGTTGTTTCTTAGAAAAAAAAACGTTCTTACACACCGAAATGATTACAACTAGGAACAAATCGATTAAGATTTCCAAACTCGTAGAACAAAAGTTGATCGCCTAGACCTCTGAACAACCCCATTTCGACTTTACCAATTACCGTCCTCGAAATACACTGTATAGAAAGTAGGGGAATCTATCTATACATATAATAAAATCGTAACTAAGCGGTGTCTGTTTTTGGAAGATATAAAAAATATATAAATTGTATGGGTATCTATTAACGCAGTAGAACCTATTTTTCTGTTTTTCTGGTTGTCTGTTTGTCTGTTTGTGTGTGCCTTTGTGCCCGCTAATCTCAGAAACGGCTTATCCGATTTTAACCAAATTTGGTATGCAGATAGCTTTATACCCCGATTAACATATAGGCTACTTTTTATCCGGCTATTTAGTCCGGTTATCCGGATAAAGCGTTATTTCTACTTTTACCTAATTAGTTTGAATGTTGTATTGAAGAAGTGTGTTATGTGGAATCATCACATGATTAACCGGATATCCGGTAGGTAATTAAAAAGCCGGATATCCGGCACGTAATTAAAAAAGCCGGATATCCGATAATTCCTAAAATACCGTATACATATGTCTCTCCATATATTCGGATCCTTTGGACATACGGAAATTTATAATGGTTGTTTTTAACCGACTTTTAAAAAAGAGGAGCTTCTCAATTCGACCCGCATATTGTTTGTATGGGGATATGTTCACGCCGGACCCAGCATATGAATATTCTTTTTAGATTTGGAAAGTGAGAGTCTCGAATTGGTCTCACAAATCGTTGGTGAAGATCTGATGAGAACCTTTGGAATGATGAGCAGAATAGCATCCCACAATGCAGTAAATTACTAATTTTTGGACTTCCATCAATATAATCAGCTTATAAAGAACTCGATACGAATTGATGGACCACCTGAAACTACCTTCTCATCAGAAAACTCCTCAATGATTAAAGTTACGGTTACAATTTTGATATTTTTAGTGGCAGTCGAAAATGCACGAAAAAGAGAAAAAAATATAGCTGAAATCGGGCAGATTTACTGGGTAGATGCAGATTGCATGTAGTTTTCAAGCACGATGGCAGCTGCGGCAAAGTGTGGATTCCGAGTCGAGGGTACCGCGTTCGAGTCCCGAGTCCCGGGCACGACTTTACGTTTTACCCTCCAGATGTCCCGTAAACCCGCGTCAGCGGGCTCGGAGGTCCTTTTCGCAAGAAAAGGGCCGCGTGGATGACAACCACTGTAAAAAATCGCTTAGCCTCTGGTGGTGGCGGTGGACTCGGGGGGGTTTATCACCGGTTTTGGGGGCCACGAGACGGTAGTGTGACCGTGCCGAGGGAGGGGGACGGAGAGGGATTGTTTTTCGGGCAGAGATGAGGCTTGGAAAGGCCGCCGTTGTCGGGGTTGACGGATGTAGTCCATGAGGAATTCCCACTGGCCTCGTGTTGGCAACCCGAGTGAAGCTACCGAGAGCCGGCAGTGACGTATGCGGCGCCAACGCGGCGAACACGTGGTGGAGCGCTGGGCGGTGGTGCGCGTGCGGCACTTTTGCTCGAGACTCCAAGCCGTGTGATTGCATTGCGTTATTAATGCCCTTTTTATGAACAATTAATTGATTTAATGAGTTTACTTGTAATCTGGACCTTATTTTGAATATATTCGCATTGATTAATTGGTTGTTTACGTTTAATTTCTAACATCAGAAGTGACAAACAGTTTAATCTATTATTTTTTTTTTTAGTTTATTATTTTTTTCTCACGCCCGTTTTGGAGTGATAACTAAGTTACCTAAAGTTTCATAAAGAATGGGTAAAAAGGGCAAAAATAAACGCAAGCGCAAGGCAAAGCGCTCTAGGTACACCTCAAGCAGCAGCAGTTCAAGTACGGATAGCAGCAGTGAACCGAGGACACCTCCACTGCCGCCTAGGTCGAAGAAAAGGGTAAAGTTATACGATGCTGACACTGTGAGTACAAATTTGAATACCCTTCATAACATGATACCTGATTTTGATCCCTTGAGAGATAATGTGTTGTCGTGGTTAAACGTGATCGAATCTTATGCATCTACCTTCAAATGGTCTGATAGTGCTATCCGTTATCAAGCTCTCAATAAGCTCAAGGGGTCTGCTAGAACGTGGTACGAGTCTGTATTGCGCAACGATCACATGTGGACAGCTTGGTTGTGGAAAGACTGGAAAGAAAGAATTTCTAATACCTTTAAAGTAAAAAGAAATATGTTCGAATTATTACGAGAAATTATTGATCGAAAACCTGTCGAGAATCAGTCCCTATATGATTTCTTTTTTGAACAAAAGGCAAAAATAGGTAATTTAGGTTTAAATTTTTCAGAACAGGATATTATCTCTATTTTATTAGGAAATATAGGTGATAGTAACATAACAGCGTCTGTAGAAGCTAGTAACTTTTCTTCGTGTGATAATTTAGCGGAATTTTTACATAGCCGTGTATACAAACAAAAACCGAGTAGACCAACGGTAAATAATCAAACGGTTAATCCAAACAATATAAGTGCCTAATACAGACTGTAGTAACGTAATCAATGAGCTAGATAATAGGTATTTCCAAAATATTCGGGAATCCGCGTAGGTTTATTACGGATGCTGGATCTGCCTTCACATCGAGAATGTTTGATAAATACTGCATATCTAAAAATATTAGACATTATACAATAGCTACCGGTATGCCACGATCTAACGGACAGGCCGAAAGATTTAACAAAACAATATTGGAAGCTATGAAAACTATGGGGGCTGATGTAGACGAAGATAGTTGGGATAAATGTGTATCACACTTACAACAAGCTGCTAACAGCACCTACCATAAAACAATAAAAGCTGTACCATGCGAAGTATTGTTGGGCTATAGGTTACGTACTGATAGTGATAGCTTAGTACCCGAGCTTGAAAGCATTGACCATACCACGGACGTGACCAAATTACGCAAAGATGCGGCTGAGAACCTAGATAAAAATGCAATAACTCAAAAAAAGAGATTCGATCAAAGCCGTATCAAAGCAAAAAAATACCACGAGGGAGATTTAGTATTAGTCAAAATACAAAGTCAAATCAATGATGGACCCAGCAAGAAACTGCTACCAGCATTTAAGGGACCGTTCCAAATAAAAAAGTGTTTGGATAAATATAGGTATCTAATCATAGACATGAGAGGAAACGAGAGGTGTAACAAAAATTATGAAGGAGTGGCCGCTGCGGAGAATATCAAACCGTGGATCAAATTAGATAATTGGTGTACAAATTAAGTAAATCACGTGTTGGCAAGGTATAATTCCATTACTTTATAATGATTTACCTTATTTGATATTATTATGTTTAATCTCATGCTGGCAACTAAAAACTACTGACGATTATTTTAATGTTCCCAATATTTTAATACAATGAATATGTTATCAGTAGGCAAACATCATAGTAAAGATAATTATTTATAGAGTATAGTATGTCCTGACCTGCCCAACGAAGACTAGTTTCACTATCCAGGGTAGGAGTGGTGAGCTGAAACAGTAATTTCCTAAGCCTAAAGGAATTAAGTGTAACAGGCACCGCTCCGGACTAAAGGAGTGAATCTATGGAATAAAGAGGTTAACTAAACCGATAGCTAAGTTTGGGCAGCTCAGTCTACGACGAACGATGCATCCCAATTTTGAAGAACCTTGGTTGAGATGCATTGGTCGAAGCTGTAGGGACAAAACATGTTCATTACATCCGTTATAATAATGTAATGATTTTCAGACGTATACATAGTTGAGGAGCGAAGCCGGATCAATCGTGCCTGGGGACATGCACGGCGCAGGAGGGCCGTGTTGGCAACCCGAGTGAAGCTACCGAGAGCCGGCAGTGACGTATGCGGCGCCAACGCGGCGAACACGTGGTGGAGCGCTGGGCGGTGGTGCGCGTGCGGCACTTTTGCTCGAGACTCCAAGCCGTGTGATTGCATTGCGTTATTAATGCCCTTTTTATGAACAATTAATTGATTTAATGAGTTTACTTGTAATCTGGACCTTATTTTGAATATA
Source organism: Idaea biselata (assembly GCA_958496205.1). NCBI lineage: Eukaryota > Metazoa > Arthropoda > Insecta > Lepidoptera > Geometridae > Idaea > Idaea biselata. Next base: position 12,618,408 of record OY292400.1, on the reverse strand, counting down.
TTCGCATTGATTAATTGGTTGTTTACGTTTAATTTCTAACACTCGACACTTGTGGAGCGATGGACGCCTTTGGGGTTTAGTTGACAAACTGTTGTAGTGAGCCCAACAAACCGAGTCATTTGCCCCGAGAGTGGCCTGACGGTACACAAGGGGCATCACCCACGTAAAAAAATATTGCATTTAGTAAAGCTGCCAGACTTTAGATTATACAAGGCGGAGAGGATAATAGCCCATTTTTTTGAACTGGACATACCTACACACGTTCCCAGTCTAAATACCAAATTTCATCAAAATCGGTCTAGTAGTTTCGGCACAGGACACTATTTTTCATTTTTGAAATTAGTAACACGATGTATCTATACGTAGACTATCACCAAGGGGTTAACGACCGGCAGCCTTTGGTAGTTACACGCACAACCTCTCGTGTTTAACAAGCTCTAATAATTTGTCACTCTAAAATATACCTTATGTTCGAGTAATAAGGCGATCGTTTCATTAAACAAATCGTGTAGTTTAGAAAATTTATTTTCAAGGAAAAATAGCATTCAAAAATTGAGCTACATACAAAAATTAATAGAAATTTTATAGTAATGGAAAAAGCGACATCTTACGTTTAATGAGTTAACTGTAAAGTTAACCATTACGACGCAGGTGTAAACAACTGGAAAGTTGTTCCTGTAGCGTTAGATAGATGGCGCTCTAACGAGCCTTAATCGTAAACAATCAAAGGAGAATATAGCATTGGAAGTTTTCACGGGACGGGACGTGAGCTTGCGTAGTCTAGTTGGTAATGACGTTGGGGTACTGACCCAAAGACGCGAGTTCAAGCCTCGCCGCAAGTGAAAATTTTTGAATGCTATTTTTCCTTGAAAATAAATTTTCTAAACAAAATAGCCTTGAGCTACATACAAAAATTAATAGAAATCGTGTAGTGTTCGGAACGTATGTATGTCTATCCTTTTTCAACATACAAGGTCCGAAGATAATTAGTACTAGTAAGTAGTTCAGTAGAACACCGGGTTTCATCCTGTGACGTCGCGTCGCACGCGCTGCAGTGAAGCCGCCCGCGACGGCGCGGCCGCGGCGCTGGCGCGGGCGCGCCGATGTGTTTGTTGTGCTTACGTAATAAATAACTTAATTAGTGCGTTAAATTAAATGTTATTGTGATTTTTGTGACACATTCATGTGAGACTAACAAAAAAGGTATGGTATTATGTACCTCGATTTGGTTACACGTCTACTGAACTGAATAGCTACTCACACGGGTACATGATATTAATTTACTAAAAAATGCGGTGATTTCCTTAAAACGCATCGTGAACGGTATGGGAAATAGGAATACTCGTGTTTGTCCTATGTTCCACCGCTACCAACAGTCGGGTTATTGTACAAGCTGTCCAATGGATACAAAAAACTCAATCTTTTATCCCCAGTAGATACCTACTTACCTTTTGTGACTGTGATTAGAATTAATTCCTGCATACTATGATATTACATACCTACCTACCTACTCGAACCGTTGATCTTTCGGTGGTGAAGATGTAAGGTAGGTACCTACCAAAGAGCGCGCGCGCGCCGCGGCCCAGGCGGGCGCGGGCGGCGGGCGGCCGCGGTACGTACGTAACTACACTGTTGAACGTTGGCAGGTTAGTGAACCCAAATTACAAATGGTGTTCGTATTGGTTTTAATTGTTTAGGATATTTAGTTTGTTTGAAAATTTTACTTTTTTAATTTCAGTTCTCGGATTAATTATACAATTCCAAATAATTCAAACACATTTTAAAAACCCAGGGTTTTGTTTAATGTGGTATCGTCCTATCCCCCTTGTATAACAAATAAGTCGGTTGCTTTGTACAAGCTTATTATTATTATTTTATCCTTTTTTTCAAAGTCGGGTTTTAACTTTTATAAATTTTCGACACTTCTTTTTATAATAATGTGAATAAGCATGCAACAAGTTACATACCGATGTGCAAAAATTACACTTAAACAAACTCTGCCATGATTCTCTTCTGCTCAGTACTTTCCTGGTCGTTCGTTTAAGTGTAGACCTATGCACAGCGATGGCTAGATGTTCGAAAAACGCTGACGAAGTCGCGGGCACAGCTAGTATTAAATAAAATATAATAACTAGGTAGGAGTGTTTATTTAGTTAGATCGGGCGAACCTTAGGCAACCCCACCAATTTTAACCGAAATCGGTTCAGCCGTTCTTGAGTTATAAATGGTGTATTCAACATGCGCCTTTCTTTTATAAAGATACTAGCTGACCCGGCAAACGTTGTTTTGCCTTATAAATTATAGATAGTAGCCGATTCTCAGACCTAATGAATACGCATTTAAATTTGGTAAAAATCGGTCGCGCCGTTTCGGAGGAGTACGGTAACTAACATTGTGACATGGAAATTTTATATATTAGAGATAGATAAGTATATAGATATATGAACATACTTAGGTAGACAGATGAATCTTGTGATTCATTTAAAACCATTGAAGTGAGAATCACGAGAGAAAATCTCATAAATTTTATTCGCATAAAATAAGGCGACCAACGTTAAATGAAAATATGGTTAGACATTAAATATGGCAGTCGTAACCGTAAACATTAAATGCAGGTGAACATTTTGTTACAGAGGTCGTAATAAAAACATTTTAAGGAGGTAAGATGTCAATAGAGATTTCACTGCGACAACGTGAAACTTCAATATATCTGCATTTAGATAGTTCTTCAGTAAAAAACGCTTCGACATTACTTTACTAAGTAGGTAAGAAACAATGCGAGTTCGACAACAATTTTTGTTAAACAACAACCCTAATCCGGCTTTCCTAAGTCACATGCGATATACACAACTCCGAAATTGACTAGATTGATTTCCAAAAGTTGTAGAACAAAAGTTGTTCGCCTAGACATCTAAAATAACCCCATTTCGGCTAAAACCCCTTCCGCGGAACACCCGGTATAATATTTACCTTGTTTGGTTATTACCTATGGTTCTAGTTTCTATCTGCTAACGAGCTAAGGGCTAAAGCAAACTAAGCAATTTTAAGAACGCGGCGACTGTTACCATTTCCATACAAACTTAATACCAAAATAAATTATGAAAAATTTAGTTTTCTACCTTAATATCGATATTATTCGGATTAAGATTTTACTTTTATAGGGGGGACCCTATAAAAGTAAAAAGTACCACAAGGTTTCCCAAAATAAAACGGAGAAACATTTTTACAGCGTAAATTACTTTTTATTGGGAATAATATAAAACAAATGAGATGTAAACTAGTAATTTACGCTGGAAAATGAAAATGTTTCTCCGTTTTCGAATAATCGAATGAATGAACCTTGTGGTGGGGACCCCATAAAAGTAAAATCTTAATCCGAATAATATCGATATTAAGGTAGAAAACTAAATTTTTCATAATTTATTTGTATTAATTGTAACAGTCGCAGCGTTCTTAAAACGAGCTTTTTAAATTAAGTTAATTTTATTGTAGGTATTTATGTTGCCTATGTTTTTGTACCATGTAATGCGTGTATTGACTGGTTCTTGTCTCGGGGTTTGGTTGACTAGGTTGGAAGGGTGATATAGGTGCTGGGCTAGCCTACTTCACTTAATAATGTGCTAGGCATTACAGCGCCATAAATAGCATGGTTTAAAAAATACTTAAGCTGTAGGTATAAATCATCGAAAAAATAAATAGTTGAAAATATATTACTACTTAATTCTTTCTCTATTTCAATTTGTAAAAAAAATGTTTTGTGTTTGTTGTGAACAGGAGGTCTGGAAAGACCTCGGAACGTCGATCGTTAAAAATAAAGCAACGCGATTAAAACCGAAAAATAAGAAAAATATAGCAAAAATAATTATTAATAGTATTTACCTAATAAAAGTAGTATCTATATCTAAGTAGGTAGTACTCGGTTTAATCTAGGTACCTATACTAATATTATAAACGTTGGTTTCAATTTTTATGTATATTTTCCGGGTAATCTCTGAACCGATTTCAAAAATTCTGTTACCAATAGAAAGCTACATAATCGAGAAGTAACATAGGCTACTTTTGGTCCCGATATTCCCACGGGATCAGGACTTCCACGAGTGAAACACGGTAGGTACTCTTCTCTCTATAATAATTATGAACCAAATATCGCGCTCGATTTCAAGTCTAATCTGCGACAGCCTTAAAACTAATTGAAACCGTACTTAGCTTGTTATAAACGAGCATTCCTTAGAGTGTTTACATTAATATTTCATCATGTAGGTAATTGGTACCTAAGTACCGATTCGACTGTTATTTATATAACTGAGCAACGAACTCAGAATATATATGGAAGCCTCATTGGCTCACAAAAAGTGCACCACGGCTATTGCCGACTTTTGAAAATTGACGGCTTGATCGCCTAACCACAGTACAAATAAGGAACAGTATGGAAACTAAACCTAGTTAATGAAACAATTACCCACGCAAAAAGGTTGTCACTTTTAATGTTTTTAATATTGTTTTTTACTAAACATTTGTGTTCTGTAGTAATCAATCAATCGAATTGAAATAACTAGTTAAGAAATAAAGGACCTATTAAGTCTTTGGCATAGTCAACGGCATCCATGAACAGATGAGACCTAAATAAACAGAAAATATTCCATCACATGATGTCCTAAATGTTCGGACGTTTCGGAGTAAAGGGCCAATGAAGTTTAAAAAGAAATTTGTTCCAAAGTTATGTAAAACGTCATGTCGCGGATAGATCCGTATACCAATCGGAAGAAGACGTCAAGCTATACAATGTTTGCCTTAAGACCATGCAGGGATGAAGTCCCGGTGAAATGTAACTATATGTTAACTATTCGTAAGAATTTAAAAAGTTTATCTTTGCGTTTTGTATGAAAAGACTCGACAGTACAATTTGGCGGCCTTATCGCTAAAAGCGATGCCTTTTAGGCGTCAATACCGCTACAAGGAATCTCTTCTAGGCAACCTTTGGATGGGCATGAATTGAAGGTTGGATTTTATATTGGATAAACGTGATACGATGGTCATTTAAAGTCTTTTGTTCTTCAAATTTTTTTACTGTAGGTTTCCCCTACCAGCACCGAACAGAACAATAAACACGTTTCCTGTTTCCATGAACACCCTCAGATTTATAAAATTAATATTTGCATAAACGAAGTTAAAACCCAACTATTGAGTTCACATTAAATGACTGATGCCCAACTGTTTAACGCTATTTACTATGTCCGTACTTATTGTCAAAGAATGCCAGTCATGTCATGAAAGATACAATCCAATGCGCGGAAATGTCTGCGCGATGTTGACTTTGGAACACATTTTTATCGGGTTCACTATGAGAGATAGATCTCCATTTCTATTTGTTACTCGTAGTAACTGAGGTATGATAGTTATAAATTACTGGCATGTTCGCCGCACCCTTATGAATTGTTAGCCGTCGCGTCGTATGGAATCAACCTTATCAACAGTAGGTAGGTACCCGAATTATCTATGTAGTTGATAATACCTAGTGCATAGTGCCTATGAAACTAAGTTATCAAAAGTTAAGTTAGTTGTCTAACTTATCTTTGTTAACTTAGTCTTTTTCATTCATTGGTTGCCTGGAAGAGATTACCCAGGGCCGATTAGGCCGCCCATTCTACTACTTTAGTTTAAAGTTTTTATTATTTTATTTATCATAGAATCAACAGCACTTATAAAACATAGACTACTAGTAAACTTACTGCCAATAACAGATTCTTGCTATTCAATCCAGTTCAAAACAATTAAAACGTCACATCAAAAGAAACAAGAAATAAAAAAATATGGGAGTGCAAATGCTAAAGAGGGATAATAAGGAGAGGAAAGTGGAGTGGATGAAGTGAGAGTGAGAGAGTGGAGTGTTTTCTTTCCATGATTTCCTGTAATTCTTAAGTTCAACTAAGTTCAACTTTCTTCACTTCTCGTCCATCCAAAGGTCCACCTAAATTTAAGTTGTGTATTTTTATATTGGTGTTTAAATTAAAAAATAATTTATCTAACTATATCTACCTACGATTATAACTCACCCGGCATTGAAACACAAAGTCACATCACGCACACAAAAAACTAACTTCTTATCATAATCCCATACAAAATCCAAGATAACATAAAGCGCGAAAAGTTGCCGATATCGCACGAAAGCTCGCGCTAGCAGACACGTCCTCCCGGTACCAATTCTGGAACAACACTGAACAATCCCTATTTTCTGTCCGCCCGCCCGAAGATGCTTGATGAAATGCCACAGTAGATGCAAGAGTTGGTACTTAGGAACCACTCATACGGCACACTTTTTAAACTTACACGATTTCCGTCCATCATTATTATTAGGCTATTAATTATTATTATTTTTTCTATAACGCGATCTAGACCCGTGTCTAATAATAATGATGCACTCATACGGTGTCGATCTCCTAGCCTTAAGCCAGGAAAGTAAGCCGATGGTAAATGGCTGTAAATCTGACAGGCCAAGAAGCCTTAAAAAGGCTTCAGGCATCTAATGCTTTTTTACGGTCTTGTAGACAACAAGAAACCCTTATTTATAGTGTCGACATGTCTGTCTGTCCGTCTGGCTCCGAAACGCTAAGAAACTTGTATGTGTATTACTGGTTTGTTGGATTGTCTTAGAAATCGAAAAAATGACTATTGTCGCCCACACAACGCGGTCAACGTTTCTGATGATGAATTTTTAAAGCGAAAAAGCGTCGATGCACGCTTAATGAATGGTGTCACTAACACTAATACAAATGCATATTTTATGCCTCATGCAAAGAGCAGTAAGAGAGTGGTGGATTTCGCACGCTACACATTGCACGCTGTGTTGTGCTTCTTAGCAATTAGACCCAAAAACTATTCTTCGTTTTTTAATTGCAGGCTACAATTTGACACATCTTCCAGAAGTCAATGTAAATCAATCAATGTAAGTCAAATCATACGTCTTGCGTCAAAAAAGTCAAATTTATAAAATAAAAACGCTAGATTGTAGTCTGAATTTAAAATGTGAAAAATCTTTAACATATCATAATCTTCATCCGAGCGATGTACCCGGTTGCATCCCTCTCGAGAGCCCGGGGTCAGCTTTTCTACTTTTACGTCTCCGCTTCGCACGATCTTCGGCATCCCGTGTAGTGAGGGCATTTGCACGCGTACCCGCTTTTAACGACGTCAAGCCAGCCTTTCTTGGGTCTTCCCAATCTGCCGCGGCCGGGCGGATGCGCCATAGCAAGACTTTGTTATTATTTTTCTCTAACATAGTTTAGGTACAAATAGGTATCGTGTGAAAGATCCATACAATTTATAGGACTAACTACGCCCCTCAGTTTTGCTTGTCTAAGTCTGGAGCCCATGGACATTTACATAAATCCCTTAACTCTGCTGACTTGCATAAGGAACCTCTGCGTAAAATTTCAAGTTTATAGGGCCATTGGTTTAGGGCTTCCGCTGTCATCTTCAGCAAATAAAATGGCGTATTATTTAGTATGTTTATGAAAATGTAGTGCCAGCAGAAAAATAGGAGGATTATGTAAATGCACAAATAAGTATCGAGATATACTGCAACCTTATGTATGTACACAACATTACAGTTAAATACAGCCCAAAGAATCTGGAAGTGTTTGAACTCAAAGGGAATTAGTAATGAACTGTAAAGGGCTGTCACGATAGAACATAACTGGTCGATGCGGTATCTTACAAGCCCACTTAATAATAATATTATAATATTATTATAATACGAGTATGACAGACTTATACCTATAATATACCTATCAACGCAAAGGCCAAATCGCTGGTCCTAGAGACTAGAGAAATTTAGAGAGAGTTATTTGTGGTGTGTAGGTAAATACCTGCTTACCAAATCCACCGGTCCCTCCTATTAAAATTAAAAATATTTAAATAAAAATTGCCTCCTTACGGGTGGAATTTCGGATTTTCGGACAAATGGGGGGAATGGGGTCGAATTTTGTATTTTTATTCTCTTTTAATCGTTAAACAAACAGTAGGCGGCGGGATAATCCTCATCCTATCCTAATCCCGTTTCCTCTAGGACAGGCGAGCTAAGCCGCAGGCAGAAGCTAGTCATACATGTGTAGATGTACTGCAGTAATTCCTATATCGCCACAGTGCAGGTAATAGTATGTAGGTAAAAGCTTCCAATTGAAATACTCGTATATCACAGCGGGCTGTCTTATCATCAAGTGTTTTTGCTTTTATATGAAACTATATATAGATTTATTGATCGTCTATTAATAGGTAGGTAGGTAGGGTTCTTCGATATAGGTAATGTCGAAATACTTGTGAATTACTTGTGAAATGAATGTCTGGTGATAGACACCTAAATATACCTAATTATATGAAACTACTTTCGTAATAGGAACGGCCATACCACAGTTCACCTAGTACGTAGTTGGCGCCTGTCAATACCTTTCTCTAAGATTTTTGTACTTTCTAATATAGAAAGTATTTACGAAGGTAGAGAGCGCGGGGTTTTCCGAAACCCAGGCAAGAACCTTGTAAGCCTAAGCCTAACCTAAGTAGAGCTGCCAAAGACAGACGGAGAGGGCGATTAGCAAACCTTAAGTTCTCCCCGCGCGGTGGCGGATAAACTGCTTGATCCCTAAGAGGGTTGGTGTGAGGCAGGCGGCCGGCCGTAAAAACATTCCCAAATCTAATTGCAGAAGGTATGGTCAATGATGACTTACCGACTGCGCCGACCCCAAATAAAAAAAAAAACAATTTGGGGTTTAGCAGACCCCGGGCTTCCGAGAGGGATGTAACCGGGAATATCGCTCGGATGAGAAGAAGGTAACTCTCGGAACTTTTTCTACGTAATATTAATTAAAACTGTCCACTACACTTCTAAGTCCTTTTCCAACGACAGGTATACAACAGCCTAATTAAATCTGCGCACCGCTCTTAATTTAAATTATCTTTGTTAAAATTCAATAGCTTGTTATCTCAAGGCACTGAAATGAAAACTATACAAGTACGCTGGAATTGCTTTATACCATACAAAATGACATTAGATCTTTGATTAGCGCCAGAGAACGCAGAAAACTGTGGTCGAGCGTTTTCTATTAAAAGTGATGGTGGGCGGCCGTGGAACTAATAATTCCGTGAACGATCACCATCACTTTCAATAAAAAATGCGCGACAACAGCGCAACATGTCGCTAATCAAATCGGCACAAAATTCAGTGCGCTATGACTATGACCTGTCCAGCGACTTGTACCATGGAGGTCAGTGTCTCAAGGAGTTTTGGTGTCTCGTTCCCGAGTCCTAACGTCCGTCCATTGTTTTAATTTTGATTGAGTAATTACAAAGATTTTAGACTTTAAAAGCTTCGAGATTGGGGCTGGTTGTTTTCTTTAAATATCTAGATTGGTGGGCTTATCCTTATTGTACTTTATCTTTACTTCTATACCAAATTGTATAGAAGAAAGTTTTATTTTTTTGTTTGTTTGTAACGAATTGGCTCCGAAACTACTGGACCGATTAAAAAAAACACTAATAGCCTAATTAATAAACGTGAAGTAAGTTCGGAGTAATTTTACCACTTTTTGTTTGTGTCTGTCAACTTCGAAAGTTCTTGTCACGGAAAAAGACCAAGCACGTTCCCACTACTCCGACCTTACTTCACGTTTATTAGTAAGGCTAAAATAGAATATCGAGTACATAATACATTATCGAGGAGTAACATAGGTTTTTGATCCCGATATTTCCACGGGATCGGAACTTACGCGGGTGAAACCGCGGGATAAAGCTAGTTAGATAAAACTCGTCCCAGTGCGTCCACAATCTTTGGCCAAAACATCTCTTTCATGCCGTTTGGCCTGATAGATAAGATAGATAAGATTTTTTGTGAAAGTTTTCCGTAACTAGCCATGACTGGGCCCTTTTTGCGTGATTTTAAGATGTGATTTTCTAACGATATTTTCCTTCACTCACAATAAGAGCGATGTTAATAGCGTAGGTAAACCTACATATTTTTTGTCAAAGAAAAAGGAAAGAGGAAATCACACAAAAAACCCAGTTACAACTTGAATTTCAATATTTAACTAATAATATTTTTAAAGGAAAAATCTACGGAAATTTACGTCTTCGTTAAATTGACTCGCACTCACACTTGCAAAATCAAATTACGAAATATAGATTGACTAGAAATATTTTACAATTAGCAATGCAACATCTAAAATCAATTATGCTTTCTCATTTACCGGCTAAGGCTCGGTTTGAAGCAGG